>JAURVB010002795.1:0-104130 GCA_033002965.1 Piper betle | reverse complement strand
TTACATTATTGAATTGAATAACCGAAAATAATTGTGGCGTTGAGGAGAATACTATGTTTTGCAGTTAATAAACTTATACTTATAAATAAGGGTCTAAAAAAATTTAAGAAAATGTGTAAACATTTCGTGCATATTTTAAATTATTGTTTTAGTTGGTACGCACGAGAGAATGTAAATGACATGACATTAAAATCTTAAATGATCAACTTACTAAATTTAGTATACATGTGAGACGTTTATAAGAAAAATTGGTCTTCTACGATATGTTTGTGTTGAAATAAATTTTAATTACCTTAAAAATGGCCCACCCATGTGCCCAACTATGGAAAAAATCTCTTTTTATAATTTATTAAAATAAGAAAAAAGAATTTTTTTGCAAATAGAAAAACAGGTGGGTGGGCTATATAAATTAATCATGATTATTTTGCGCTCTTACCATGATTTAATCTTAATTAATTTATATGCGAATTAATTAGCTTAATATTTTGTATATAAATTATATTATATATAATTATTTTTAGCAATGTTGAATGTTTTAAATTTTTACATCATTGACACTATTTTCATGTCAACCAAGCATAGCTTTAAGAAAATACAAATTATGAATCATGACAAGCAAATGAGATTTTTTAGGTTTTATTTGACTAGCAAGAAATAGATACAAATGATATGAGAAATTTAAATAATCAACCTTATTGAAAAGAGCGTATATTTAATATATTTCTAAGAAAATTAGTACAAGTTTATTGCATTTGTATTGAAATTAATCTTTGTTTTCATCAAAGTGGCTAACTTGTGTGCTCTCCCATATATAAACAAAATCCAAATTTTCTCTTCTCTTGAGATAAGAGATTAGAAAAATGTAAAAAAATTAATTACACAAAAAGTAAAGCACATGAGCAACCCCCTGAAAAGTTAACCCACTTAAAAGTTATCATGATTATTTTTTACTTCTATTTAGATACAATTATACTGATTAATTTTGGCACAAAATAATTCACTTAATATTATTTATTACTTTATATATAAAATATATTGAATATGTCTATTTTTAATAAAATTGACAATTTTAAAACTTTCATTATCAAGTACGACACTTTCATCCCAACCAAATTAACCTTTATTGTCGATCAGTCTTCGGCTGCTCAATAAATATATAGTTTATAAAAAAACATTTAGTTAAAAGTCTGACTTTTTACTTGATTTTATTAGTGTATCCATAAAATAATTATGCTATTTGATTTGATGGTTGCCCTATATTTTTTATTAAAGTGAGATAGTTTTTTATAATTCTTAAAAAAGTTTGCGGTAGTTATAAAAGCTATACTTAATTTGATTACTTGTTATGAAAATAACAACTCAAATATCTATGATTTATCAAAATATATATCTAAAATATATTATGAGCTTGTTTTTTTCCTACTCTGCTTATGATATTTTAAGTTGAAGTTGAAGTTTTAGATTTGCATAGAAATAGATCATAGGTTTGAGTGATCATCGCATGGTGATTACCACAAATCGTTGGAGCATTTCATATATTCGATATAATTTAAAGAAACAAAAAAAATATTCCTAAAATACGAAAGCGAGGCATTTGCATTTTTTTAAAAAGAAAAGAAAAGAAAACACAGGTGTAACCATGGCGACGAATTAGAGACATGTCAAATAGTGAACCATGTGCATTCTACACCACCACAGTGACGGTGCAGTTACGTTCGTGACACATGGAATCGCCCGAAGTGGGTCTATCCAAAGATGCGTTTCTATCTAGCTTTTGGGAAGCTGCCGGCGTTAGAATCCGCTATAAAAAGAGCTTTTTTCGATGTCAACGAATCCAGACGCAGGACACATTCTACCAGATGCCGTGCCATAAATCATGTTACTCCCTCTGCTATCTATCTTAGCCCAAATGTCACCCAGATAATTATACTATAGCTCGTTATATTTTACCTTTTATAAATAATAAATAAGCAAAAGCGTAGATCACCAAAGTCTGGCTACCGCAATGGTTTAGCGGGTTAGGCAAGAGGGAGAACGCTTCGAGTGTGCGATTAGTTCCCACCTGAAAAAGAATTAAGTCCCAAGTTGTGACTTGCTAGAGAGTCATTTCGACCTCATTCGACCATTCCATTCCCCAAGGCTTTAGCCGCACACCCCAACACAACACACATCGACACAATGCACACCTCCCTAATTTCTACCTCCTCGTCCTGTTATGCTCACGTTTCTAATTCTGCGTGACAAAATCTCTGAACCCAATGCGCCTTCCTATCATTAAACAATCATCCTCACTACACTTGGAATTTCTTTCTTTCTTTCATCCTCTTTATCTCTCATATTCGCTGATCAACATGCACTTACTGATAGATCACGCGCGCGGTCCATGCCGAGCGTCGCTGCAAAACCTGCAATTCTGCTCCGTGCCGGGCATCCCTCCCACTATCCAATGATAAGTTGGGGGCTCCCCGCTCTGACCCTGGAGTGTGGACAAGGCCTAGTGGTGATTATATAATATATACATACATTTAGAGCAGCGTAGCGTTGGGTTTGGTCTTTCTACCATCTCGGGAATGAAACGAGCACTGTCCATCTTTTCCCAACTTCCATGCAGAGGAGGTCTTCCCATGTCATCCAGAGGGCGGTCGCCCTTCGTCTTTCATTTACTTCCCCGTTTCCAACTCCCAAATCCAAGATTTGGTTGTCTCTTCCACCGCCACCATCCCATCATGTTCGTGCCGTAGCGGTGACACCAACCTTGGTGGTCATATCTTCCTCCCCTCTTCATTTACTCCCTTGTTTTGGTTCCCATGGCCCAAATGATAAAATTTATAGTTCATAAGGTATATTAATATCGCATGCATTAAGCAGAATCGTTGTGTGCCAAAATAATTGGAAGTGAGAATGCCAAGTTGCCACCTTGTTAACGTTCGCGTTGGATTCAATTATATGCATGTTTGGCCAATATAAAAGCATTGTTTGCGTGTAATGGAACAGTAGCGCTGGTACGAATATCCATGATTAATGTTGGTCACATCGGTTTGAGGCGTCCCCGTCATATATCTGTGTTGCCCATCGAGTTGGGTGGATTTTCAGAGACCGCCCGTCGCCGGTCTCGTGGTCTCTGCTCTGTCTGCAGCTCCCATGTGATTCTCCTCTGCTCAACCAACATCGAATGCGTGCTCCGCGTATACAGAATCCAGTTCTCGTATACTTGAATCAACTGGCTTGTCTGCGAGCTAGCATATGATGACTATACATCAACATCTAAACGAAATTATCTATGCATACATACAAACGTACAAAATCCAACAAATCCTGCCCACAACAGTCTATGGCATAATGCATATACAGTTTATTTATACGAATCGACACACATCCTGTACATGGCTGCTGGCCATTGCCCTACCATAGTGTGCTTGGATGCATTTGAGACGTGTAACAGTATGTACGAAAAATTCACCCTGCTCCATGCCCCAACGCTGGCGTAAAAAGCAAAGTCTCTGGCTTCCCCAAGGTGAAGAGCTTCGGATGGGACATTTATAAATCAACATCACTGGAAGGCCCCCTTGAAAGGTGAGAGAAGTTCACATCTATCAATCCCGAGAGAAGTGACTCCTTTCTCCGGCACCAATACACAAGATTATTAGTTTATGTTCGTGAAGGTCTCGGAAAGTGGCCGGCCTCGAATTCTCAACACCCATGCTCAAAAGACCAGACGGAGCTCGGCCTTTTCCCTTCTCATTTCCCACGGCCCGACGACATCATTTTCAGCTAGACCACGGAGTAATGCCAGCCAGAAAAGACGATTGCATACATTTGTTTATTTGTTTTCAGAAGAACAGAGAAAAAGGAATAGCTGCATGAAAATGTGTGTGGGGCCTTTCTTCCCTATCTACCATGATTCCCTTCCTTCCTAATCCGCCCGTTCTCTCTCCTCCCATTCATCAATCCACCCGACTATGTTCTCTACCTAATCGCAATCTCTGTGGCTTTTCGCTTTCGCCAGGTCATTGGTTTATTGGTTTACTTAAAAGCAATACGTTTTTATTAGCCACCGCAACCGTGCATAGTAATCGGCTGAGACAGTAGTGATGGACGTGAAAGCCACCCATCTTTTCTTGCCTACAGGAACTAATGGGTGATTGAGTTAGTTGGCGTACTTTTTACCCAGACTCCATTTCTTTTTTTACTTCTTTTGGAGGAGAGGTATTACATAATTTCAAGGTGGGAGGGATATCTGGGCCTCTTGAGTGAAGGAAGGAGCTGCAGAGATAATGGGGTCGCATGGAAGCGAATTTTCGAAGAAGACGATGTGGTTGTATCCGAAGTCGCTTGGCTGCAATCCTTCTGAGAGATGGGGGCATTCTGCTTGCTCTTCCAATGGAGTGGTTTATGTTTTCGGCGTAAGTACCACCAAATTCAGGACTCTTTACACCTTTATTTTCCTCGATTACTGCCGTATATTTTGCTGTCAATGCCTCAATGGTTTGCCTCAACCATCCAATTAATCATAGCTACTTGGTGGAGGAAACGTTTTTTTTGTTTTTTTGGTGGGTGGGGGGTGCATTGTCTGTTTTAGTATACTCGAGGTTTGGTGAAATGGTCATTTTAGATCAGATGCGGTATGCGTGTTCAATTGCCGGTCCATTTTCTGAAGCTTGAGCGACATCCGAGCACTAGATGGGTTGTTCTTCTTCACTGGTGTTTATGAATTGCTACGAATTCTATCATAACCCGACGCGCTAGCTGTAACTGTTTAATGGTTTATTTGGGGTTGTAGGGCTGTTGTGGCGGGCTTCACTATAGCGATGTCCTCACTCTGGATCTCCACACAATGGTTTGGAGCTCACTTTCAACAACCGGCCAACGACCCGGAACCAGAGACAGCCACAGCTCTGTTCTAGTCGATCATAAGATGGTAGTGATGGGAGGAACAAACGGGTCTAAGAAGGTAAATGATCTTCATGTTTTGGACCTGAGGACCAAGGAGTGGAGTAGACCCATTTGCGAAGGAAATCCCCCTCGCCACGAGAAAGCCACTCTGCTACCGTCATGGGTGACAGTAGGTTAGTGGTGTTCGGGGGCAGTGGCGAAGGCGAAGGCAACTATTTGAACGATGTTCACGTTCTAGACTTGAAAACGATGCAGTGGACCTCGCCAGAGGTGAAAGGTGATGTTCCCCCGGCGAGGGATAGTCACGCTGCAGTGGCTATTGACAATAAGTTAATCGTCTATGGGGGAGATTGCGGCGATAGATACTATGGGCAAGTCGATGTTCTTGACATGGACACCTTAACTTGGTCAAAAGTATGTGAATTGCTCAAACAATCTTTCGTTTCCCTTGTGAAAGAAATGCTTTTATGTCACAAACAATGGACGCCTCCTTCATTTTTGGTAGATAATGACAAGAGTGTGTTTTTGTGTGCAGTTAGCAGTCAAGGGTTGTTCACCTGGAGTTAGAGCGGGTCACGCGGCTGTTACTATTGGAACGAAGGTAAGGATTTCTGACTATGTATTTGTTCATATATACAAGTGTTATTCAATTAATGCTTTCTGAAGAAACAAAAAAATATTTGACGATCGGTTATGCAGGTTTACATCATTGGTGGGGTTGGCGATAAGCATTACTATAACGACGTCTGGGTTCTGGATTTGAGTACTTGTACGTGGGGCCTGGTGGACGTGTGTGGCCAGCAGCCGCGAGGCCGATTCTCTCACAGTGCCGTCGCTATAGAATCACAGATCGTCATCTACGGAGGGTGAGTTCATGTGCGCTATGTATATATATATATATTCATTCGTATTCATTATGAGTTCTTAACGCGGGTTGGGGATGAACATTTGGCAGATGCGGAGAAGACGAACGGCCTCTTAGCGAGTTGCTGCTGCTGGGTTTGGGTGGCCGGTACGATAACCCTACACAGTGCAAGATGCTCGGATCCCATTGGAACCAGGAGAAGAGGAGACTCTTGCGGGGGTCGGGACTTTTGGCAAGTCTTTCCTCAGAGAACTTTTTTGTGAAGAAGTGTACATAAATTTGATGCCTCCTAAATCAAGGTTATGTCAACTAATGAGTTCATACTGCATTTGTGGGGATAAAACTGTAGGAGGGTAGTGTGAAGACTTCGAATGAGAAGAGTGACGAAGTGGAGGAAGTGAGGAACCCGCACTCATCAATGTCCGATAACATGCGCATGAAAAGGAGGAGAACAGGTCATCCCGGAGTATGGGATGTGGAAGTGGAGCAGGAGCATTCGCTTTCACTCTCACAACAATCTTCTCCGTCCCAATCAGATCATGAGCAAGCCCCTGCTACAAAACTAGCTTCCCGCCTTCTAGCTCTCCAAACCACTGTTGTCACCTCGACTTCTTCAAAAAGCATAGCCAGTGCAACGGTGATGGCACGAATCAGATGGAGCAGAGGCACCAGCTGCTCCGCCGTGCAGGACAAAAGTACCCATTTACAGCAGAGGGACATCACGGCCGGCCGGAACGGGAACAGTTCGTCCGAGCTGTCCATGGTGGGAGACCGGAGGTGCGGCACTCTTCTCCTCGAGCGAAAGCACAACCGATGCAAGCAATACCAGCGTTGGTCAGACATAGCTCTCACCATCACCTGCTTTTAACATGAACCCAGTTCAACTATATATATATTTGATTCCGATGGGCTGTGGGTGGAAGTTGGAGATTACTAATTCTCTGTTTTGGTCCTATCTCTGTCATAGATCGGAGCGGAAGTGCATGGCACAGTTGACGGAGCATTTGATTCTGGTTATCTCATGACGGCAAACGTCAATGGCCAAATCTTGAGAGGGGTGCTCTTCACTCCAGTAAGTAGAAAAATGCTCGCCACTATTTTAAGCTAATATAAAACCAAATTGTTTTAATCAATCTGTAACATGTATAGGGACCTAGTGTGGTAACAAGAGCTGCTTTTCCAAATAGTCCCGCCGATGGCATTCCAGTAGCTCTAAGCCAACCGCGCCTAGGAAGTCTTGGTCATCCAAATGCCACACCTACCCGTGCTCAACCAAAGCCCATCTTCGCCGGTACGCCGCCTGGCGTGCAGGTACGAGAGTCGCCATCTTCACCGGTGGCCTGCGTCAACCAGGCTAAGCCAGCCAAGGCGCAGCAGCTTCCCGGGGACCTTCAAGGCGTTGTGCTCACGCTCGGCGGACCCGGAAGCACGTAGTACTGTATGCATACATTGTAATCGACTACTTCGGTGTTTTGTAAATCTTATTTGATGATACACTAATAATTATTTTAAGGAATATAATCCAGTGACTGGTTTTACCCCTCTTCCCAAAAAGATAATTTCCTCTCCGTATTGGCGGTAAAAAAAATGCTACACATCCGTTTCATGTTTCTTTGATATCATGATTTGAAAATGCACAATAGCCATACGTCATAATGAGTCAATTAAATTTAGGTATAAGAAAACATTCAATTTTACTTTTTCGGGTGCACTGCTCAATTACTTTTACAATTTACATGCATGCATAAAAACCCACCCAACCAGCGGTGTTTACTAGATGGGCATAAATCACCTCGTTGCAAATATTAACATACTGCTCATTTAGTACATTTTTCATGAGCTGAAAAGTAAATTCAATGATCAATTAGTAGATGATATAGACATAGATATATATGATAGTAATTTACGTCCAACGCATCCAGTATAAACCCCTAGTTGGGCTTGGCTTTAAGATTTATAATATATACAGTTCTTAGCTAGTCCGGTATTATATTTATAGTAAGTAAAAAAAATAAATAAATAAATAAAAAAAGAAATACTAGAGGACGCGTAAAAACCAGGTGGGCGGGGTCGGTATCTGTACAAGTAGTGGAGGGGTGGGCGGCAGAGTGGTGGTGATAGAAGTGACGGATGAAGTGACTGGGGGAGGGGTAAAGGCGGAGCAGGAGAACCCGCGCATCTCGCGGGGATGCCTGCTGTCCTCGTGAGTTGACGTCCTTGTGTGAAGAAAATTTGATAGGAAAGGTTGTCGGCGTCGGTCTGTCAATGTCGGAGAAGAGCCAGGACGGGGACTGTAGGTTTGATTAGATGTGCATTTGTACATTTTTATCGCATATTAAATGTGAGGAGATAGAAAAGAAGATGCGGTGGGGAACGGCCGAGGGGGGAGCATTTCATTTGTACCAATCTATTTCTCCTTGAAGTGACGCCTCGCTTCCTCAGCCCGTCAACTCATATCAATTAAGACCCCACTCTCACTGTCTCTTGTCTATCCAATTTCATATCACCGCAAGTGGACTCCACAGAATGCAAGATTCCTCTTTCTCTAGGTTTTTTTCTCGGCCTTGGAGTTTGGACTTCGCTGATGATTCAAGGCGTTAATATCTCTTCTTTTAGTTTTTTCCCTCAACGCCTCTTCTCTCCTGTTTCTTGTCACGTTCGTTGCACCGTACGGGGAAGTGTGATTGTAGTATAATGCCAGACTCATTCGCGCTCTCTTTTTTCTTTTTCTTTTTAACCGAATACTGGTTTTTTTTACTGTAAATACTTACTAGATGTAGTTCACCCAACTACAAAAAAAAGAGAGTCAATTTAACAAAAAAATAATGTCACATTAAGTACTTCAAATTTTTCTTTAAAAAATTTACATTGAACCCAACTTCCACGTGCATTGGTCAGTGACATTTAGACTTGTGTAGCGGAGAATGGGTTGGTGAAGGCTTTAAAATAAATAAGCAAGATGTTATGGTATATTAGATAAATAATTAATTTTTTAAAATATAATTTATTAAATAATAAAATAAGCTATAACAAGCTAATATCTTCGCATTAAATAATTTCTAATTTTAAAGATATGTTACAATTGACTGAGCAAATAAACCATAATAATTTGATTTTTTAAAATTTTTGTTACATTTGAATAGGTAAAAGTTCTTAATTTAAATCATCTATTGGTCTATATATTTTTTTATTCTATTGTCTTTTTATTTTCTAAAATTAAATCGGCTGTGTATATATAGTATTATTTTTGTAGATTTTGAAATTTATTTACGGGAAGAGTTCATTGGTTATAAACATATGCATACATGTTCGTAATTGAGATTGCCAATACCAAAAAGAATTGGATGATGGTTGGAGAAGGCAATAAATACTTATTTTCTTTGGAGTTGGAGTAGGACTTTATCATTTATGGCTTGTAATCTGTCCCACAAATTTTTTTTTAAAAAAGAAAACTTGCACATCTTTTAAAACAGTTACCCAATCAAAAATAGTATCCCTAATTTTTTTATAAAAAATGACCACATTTAAAAATCCTAATTCTTTTATTATTATTATTTTTTAACAAACTTTCTCATACCGGAAATGCTAATGGGAACATCTTGAAATTCGGCACCTTGTCGCGCAAGTTCCAAGCGGTGGGGGGCTCGTGTCATGGTGGTGCGAGCAACCGAGTATTTACTTTAAAAAATATATAATTCAAAGCAACCTATAAACTTAGTATTCATTTTGGGCATTTGGGACATAAGCAAAATTTTTTTGTCGAATCATGAAAGTGCTAATTACATTTATTATTTTTTTCATCTTTGTACCACCGTTAGAGGGCCTACAACCACGTATAGGCAAACGTTACGTACCAGTTGCCAATCGTCACACTGTAACTGCACGAACCCTTTATATCACATTAAACTAACCAATCAATATTATCTATCACAACAAATATAAATAATTTTTAAAAGATTTTTTAAGAGTGTTTAATTGTCCTTAAATTATATGAAAAAATATAGACTTTAGAGATCAATTTTTTGTGCGTTTAAATGTCTTGAAACTTAGTTTGTGTAAAAACTTTACAAAATAATATTTTTTTATAACAAACAAATAAATTTAGGGAAAATTTTGGACCGGTCTCACATACGAAAAATAAATATGTTATATTTATATATTTTTTTACTATCCAAATATATAAAAAATTTTTAAAATTTTAAAGTCATTTTATTTTATTGTATTTATATTTTTTATGAATTTTTTATTTACACTATTTTCATTCTAAATAAACAAACCCTAATGACAAAATTATAAGAAGAACTAGGACACATATTTAGTATATATTTTTTGTTTTGTTGCAAGAAATAAACCTGAGAGAAGCGTACAAATTAATGGTGGATAAATATTGTTGCAATAAAATATTTACATATATTTTAACAAAACCTAACTGTAAATATCGTATCATCCTCTTCATTCAACTTTAACCTAACTTTAATATTTGGTGTAATTAAAAGTTTAATATATATAAATATATACATACGACAGAAATACGAAGCATGTATATTTCTAAACTTTTTACAGTTTTGGCTTGTATATTTATAATGTTATATATATAAACATACAAAGATACATTCTAGCAACCGGAACCCAAATGAACAATTCTCACTAAACACTGGACAGGCCCATTGGAGTTCAATATGTTCATAATTTAGTTTTAAAGTACTCTCCTGATTGCTCATTCTGCTAAATAAGGCGCCTTAATAATCACTTAATAATCAAAATGAAAAATTTTACATGTAAAATAATATATTATATTTTCTTAGATGACGAAAAGTATCCCACCTAGGAGACATCGGACATCTTGCAGTCCACGCTACAAAAACTCCCACAATCACAAGTAAAAACTTCAACAAGTAAAATTTAATTTTATATTAACAAAGGGTCAGCTTGGTTGACCTAAAATTACATGAAAAAAAATGTAAAATTTGAAAGTCATAAATATTTTGTGTTTAGTTGTCTTAAAATTTAGTCAAAAGAAAATTTAATTTTAATCGAAATACATTTATGTACAAATTTTATAAATAATATTTTCATGTGAAAAATTAAAAAAATGGGAAAAAATTTGGGAGGCACATAGGAAAGAATATTTTATTTCATCTTATTTTTTTATTATCAAAACATGTAAGAATTTTTAAAAAAATTTCATGTCATTTTATCCCATGTATTTCCATTTCATGTAATTTTTTTAATTCAATATTTTCATGCCAACTAAATAGACCGAAAAGGGAAATTTAATACTATCTTCAATATGTAAAATTTACTTTTATTAATAAAACTAAAACTCAATAATAACCTGTGATTAAAAATAAAAAATTTAACCAATTGAAATTTAATAATAATAATAATAATACTTTATATTGTAGAAGGGTCACCGATTCGAATTTGACTAACCTCAATTTTTTATTTCAAATAAATAATAATAATAATAATAATAATTCCCACTACAATTACATGTTCGAATCCGGTTAACTTCAATTCTTAACTTTATATAAAAATAATAATACTAAAATACCTCTCGCTTAAGAAGGTTATATGTTCAAACCTGATTAACTTTAATTTTTAACTTTCTACTAATAAAATTCAGTCTACTTAGGTCATAAACCAAATATATAATTAAATAAAAATTATTTATTAAATTTCTACTTATTATAATTAGTTAAAAATAAATAGTTAAAAATATTATAATAAAAAATTCAGTCTACTTGGTCACAATTAGGTTCACTATAATTATTTATTATTTAAAATTTTTTTATACTAACTAGGTCATAAACCAAATATATAAAGTTCTATCATAGCTAAACTTTTACTATTTTATTGTCACTTAAATTGTTAATAAATAATTATATTTTCACCGTTTTATACGTTATAAACCTAACAATATTAAGTTGGTCAAAAATTACAATCATTTAAAATGTTTTCTCACTCGTAAAATATAAAATATTCAAACCATTCAAACTATAGTAATCTAGAATTACAAATTAGGAAATAAATAAATAAATAATTTAAATTAAATATAATCATCAAAGTGATACTTTAATAATTAAAAGTTTAAAGAGTAACATTGAGGTAAAAATAAGTTTTATACTTACTTATAAAATACCTAAAAAATATTCAATTAAATCGGTGAATCAATTATGATAGATTCTTTTACCACTTGTGTTTAGATTTAAAGCCAATTTGATTAAATTAATTGATTTTTTTGCCATTTTTCTTATTAGGCGAATAGGTTGTTGAATATTTTTGTTCCATTTAATTTGGAATAACTAAATCAGACAACCATTTACGGTCCTACCCAAAATTACCCCTTATTCACGCACACTGGTTGTGCCCATTTAGCACAAGGCCAAAGTGAACATGAAAATGTTTATAATTAACTGTATTGAAATTAGTGCCATATTGAATTCAGACACATATAATATTATAAAAATTAATAATGTGTAAAGAATTTATTAATCTGTTACGACTTTTAATTCAGATAATATTATACGTTAATTAAAATTTTTGAATAATAAGTACTCATAAATAAATAAATAACTAAATAATTTAAATTAATTAGTTATTTATGGATTCTTGAGCTAAAAATATTTTAAAATCTTCTACTAAATAGTATTAGTAAATAAGAATTGTAGTTGAATTAAGATTATCAATATTTGATATAATTTATTAATTTTGTTAAGATTCTTTACTTGGATAGAATTATATATTTTTTAATAATAAATTACAATAATCAAAATGTTAAATTAAGTAGGTATTTATGCACGCATCCCACCCAGATATGGTGCAAACTTGACTAGACATAGTTGGAGCTGGGTGGAGTGCGGCCACAAGTGCCCTGATGGCCAAAACCTGTGGTTTTCGTAGCTGGCAGTGTGACAATCTACTCTTGTTTTTATATTAATAAAAGAGAAATTAAAAGTCACATTCTAATTAAAAGTGTAAGATTCCTGATCGAAATATAATAATAATAAACAAATTATTTTAATTTATTTTCACATCAAATTAGTATCAATCAAAATCCATCTTTAAGATATAATATTGTTATAAATTATCTCATTATTCAAAAAGGTCGATTTATGAAATTAGAGCTTACCTTTAATATATTTAATATATGCGGGCCATTTAATTTGCCTAGTTATTATCATTTATTAATCTTATTTTTTGTAAAAAAAGGTGTTGAAGTGAAAGGTATATCCATTCGTTTTTAGTCTATATAAATTCCTAATATTAGTAAGTTATATTGGGTTCCCACCTGAATTCAGATGGATGGCTAAGTTTCAAAGAAAAATTTTTAGGTACCGTCAATAAGAACTCAGAGCCTTGCCGTAAAAAAGAAGTCTACTGAAGAGTGGTCGTTGGGGCATCGGCTTAGTAGTATATTTATATATATACTAGGTAATATGTTGTGTCATGCGTAATTTATATTATAAATAAATTTAAATTTTATAAATATATTTTTTTAATAATAAAATAGCTAATAATAATATAATATATTAGATATAAATTCTGATTGATTCAAAATTTAAAGATAGATATAAATACAATATAGAAGCCACTATTCAGTTCCCCTTTAATAATATGCAAACGAAGATGGAAAGCTTAGAGAAGTCAGGTCTAAATTTCTAATTCACCGTTCCATTGTGCTAGTGTTTTAATTTTACATATGCCCATAATTAATATAAATATTTACCAAATCATATAATAAGTAAAAAATAAGTCCAAAGATTTGGTCTTTATGGCTATCTTATCTCCCCTGATATATCCCATTTGTTGAGATTATTATAGAAAATTTATATTACATAATCTCTCTATAAATAAGTGGTGGCTGCCCTTTAAAATAATATACAACAGAAAATGTCTACCGTAGAAGAATAGGAGAAGATAAGCTGTCGAAATTAGTCCTTGTGGCATTAGATTTGTGATTTCTATCCTTAATGCAGGTTCTATTTATTTTATTTACGCTGTCTGATTTCTTGATTTATTTATTTCTTCATTGGCATAGAGCCAGATTGATAGGAATTCAAGTATGTTATCATGTTTTAAGATCATTATATGCTTTTAATCTACTGTTTTCATGATTTATTATTATTTCATGATTGATCATGGATGTTTTTTTATTAAAAATCATATTTTTTTCTTAATTTTCGTATTAATTTTCAGCATGATCTTTGTTTAACATGTTAAGATATTGATGTTTTATGGCTTAATAAACATAATAATATCGTTTATAATTACCTGATTAATTGTGAACAATTGTTTGTTTAATTTTTAGAATTTATTACAAAGATATGATGACATACATGCTTTATTGTTTTAATTAATAAGTTTAATTTTTCGCTTAGCATTTATTTGGGTCTGTTTATATGTCATTTAATTTGTTACTTATTGAATTAGCATGTACATTGGCTGTTTTAGTTAAGTTTTTTTATGATTTGTTCATAAAATACCGAACTTACTCAACAGATCCAGGCTCTCCACTTCTCAGCTTAGATGAGAGATCAGTAGATCTAAAGGATGAATTCATGATAATCTAAAGCCTAATAAACCCTCCCCTCCCACCCTAATTCCCGTCGAGTTATGTGAGTCCAGCATCTCCGGCGATCAGGGACTCTCGGTGATGGACTCGACTGATCGAATCAATCTAACCCGGCTAATGGTAGTCGTTTTTAACCAATTACGGAGACCCTAATTAAATCAACTTTAAAAACAATAAAATCATAAAAAGGAAGGATTCTTTTTACCTCTGCCCTTAACATCCCACTCAGGTGAAGTTGGCCTTTGCCGCTCACCTTTTTCCCTCATTTAGCCGACTAAGACCACCGGTCAATACCTGAAGAAACTTCAAAACCTTCGATGGCCTTCACCGGTCGCTGATCACGAGCTTTGGATCTCCACCTTCTCAAGATCCCTACCGAGCTCTTGAGCAGAAGCCCCAAAGCCGCCCTCCTAGCCGGAGCAACGCCCTCGCCGTGGAGACATCGGATCTCACCGGCGACATGACAAACAATCCTTCGGTTTCATGAAACCTTCACTGAGACAAGGACTGAGGTAGAGATGAAGCTTCCCATCCCGTCGGCGACCACTTCCCAACAAAGACGACGCCGGCGCTGGCCGGCTTCTCGACGGCGGCGCTCACCCACCCTTCCCAATTGAAATCCCGATCTGTTATAGTGGACAATGAAGTGTTTCGCCGTGTCCGGATGGGCTTGTCATGACCAACCAAGAACCAATGATAATTAGCCAATTTCAAGACCCAGTAAAGACCCATTTAATATTGTGTGTCCTCGGGCATTGAGTTTTGGTTAAGTCCGACTCAATTTTAAAATTAGTCCAATGATCGCACGATCAAATGCCCGCTTAAAAACCCATAGTCTGTCTAAATCTGTGACAGTTTACCCTGCCAAATGTCAAGTTATCGTAAGTATCCAAAACAATATTTATTATTGTTTGTCTCAATTATTTATTTACAATAATCGTAAAGAAAATGAGTAATTTGTTTCTTCAAATTAATTTAACGGTTCTAAGTGGACCCATTAAAAATTATTATTATTATTATTATTATTATTATTATTGATTTATTTAGGATTTGTTCCTCATTAAATAAAAATTATAATTGGATATAGACAGTTGGATTGTGGATTAGCCTTTATTTTAACAAGTCAATATTTAAATGATTTAATCTTAGTCTCCGTGACTTTTAATTAAACCAAGATTATGAAATCGAGTCTTTTATAAATAAAAATTTGGGTGGAATTTTTTTTAATTCACTTATTTTGTATAAATTACATTATTTGAATTAAAATATTGGAACTAATGATTTGATTATTTGTTATACAAATAATGTGATTTAATAAACCTCATGTGATTTAATAAAAGAATCGTGAATGATGTTAGTGTGTATTGGAATTTTTTTAATTCACTTATTTTGTATAAATTACATTATTTGAATTAAAATATTGGAACTAATGATTAAAAATTTTTGAACTAAAATTGTTAAAACTGAATCTTGTAACTTTTGAAATCTCGTCAATGAATCTTATCCTTGAGGTTTATTAATATAAAAGATCGATTAAATGTCCTATAGATATAATTAAATATCATTAACTACGTTCTACAATATAAATTAAATCACATGAGCCAAGTAAAAAATCAAGTAGAAGAGAGTTCTAACGGACCTGAGAAGAAATCCTCATCCTATTACGGCAAACCTAACTCCTAGTGGCTTAGCGATGCAGACAGCTACACACTCCTCCATGATGAATGTGTGCAACACTTATGAACTGTCTTACATACAACAAGGATGCATGGTATGCAATAAAAAATTAAATAACACACAATTGATCTAATTTGATAATTATTCTCACATGTGTATTCTGATGTTGTGCAACAAGCCGAATAAGTTAATAAATTATGTGCTAAAATCATAAGTATGATATCAGTATATTAAGAACATCAATTGGACTTGGACACATGAAATTCAGATATCAAGAGATGTTAGTGTGTCGTGGGATCTGGACACCTAAATTTGAAATACCCTAATATGTTAAATAGTAACACAACATTTAAATTATTATTAAAATAATATGATTTGGTTGGTAATTTAGTTGATAACCCAACAGTTAAATTATCGAGGTAAATTAAGATCTCAAGCTTAAAAGATGCCAAATTGTAAAAATTCAATTCACTTGGGCTGAGAGAATTTAGATATCGTAATTACCCAACATAAATGTACAATTAATTATTTTTATTAAATAAATCTGTATTTATTAAATCAATTAATTTCATTGTAAAATCAATTAAGCTCACACGGTGAGTTCATTTTAAAATTAGACACACACAAAATTTATTATTACATTGCTCATTTAATTAATTGATATTTAGTGCACGATCCGAGGCAACTCAAACGCGACCCATATCTTTAAAGTTCAAATATTTTTATTGTTATAATTTTTATTAGGCGATTTAGGTAGTATTTTACCATGCACAATCATCAAACCCATAAAACACAACCCAAATATTAATAAATGTGTATGCTTTATATAAAAATTATTTTTTATAATAATCTAACATACAAAATATATTAAATAATATACCAAAATAATCAAAATGATATGATATACATGATCCTATCAAGATTATATATGAAACAATGAAAATCATGTAAAAGAATCAAAGAAAATAAGAAGGAAAGCACATTCAAAGGAAGAAGAAGAGAAGGGGGGAGAAAGGGGGAAGAAAGAGGATAAAGGAAGGGAGAAATGAGGGAAAAGAGGTGGGGAGAGAAGGAGAACGGAGGGGGAGAAAAGAGGGCGGCTAGGGTTTATATAAAAAACCTCAAAACACCTCATCACAAAGGCGCCCTTGGAGAAAAAGGGACAAGAAGAAGAAAGAGAGGAGAGATGAAGAAGGAAAGGAAAGGAACATGAGGAAAGAGGGGCAGCATGGCTTCTAATGCACGATTAGGGTTCGAGGGTATGCCAATGATGAATGCAGCACGACTCTAATGCAACTCAAGGTCGTAGGCTAACTAAACACCCAAAATAATAACAAGGTCCAAACTTGACATTTGGGACCAATCGGATAATATTCAATGGTAGACACTCCTAATGTTCAAGTCCACAACAGCACAAAAGGATCCACTTAGTGTTAATCCGATCAAAAAATTGGCTACACGCTAACTGAATCGAATCAAAAGCCAAACCGGTCGTAAAAACATCGGATTGACGGGCTAGATTTTACAATAAAAGTTTAAAAAATTGAAATTATTTAGGTGTTAGCATACTATCTAATAATCCTCTAACTTACTTGTACCTTTTAACTGGCTCTTTTTATAATTTAGTAAAAGATATTAAACTTATATCATATATAACCAGTATTTGAAAAATAATGGCAAGCTCAATCAAAATGAAAGGCAAGCTGAGGCTAGCTTTGTCTATTTTTGGGTTCAGCTGGTCTAAGATTTATTAAGAACTAAGGTCAAACTAATGCTAAGGATGTTTTTTAAAAAGATTATTGGTATCCTATAAAGTTGAGTTAGTTATTTTTATCGTAGACGATAAAAATTGATCAAAATTTCTAATAATTATCACAAAATCACTAGAATTATTAATAATCTATTTTATCATTAAAAAACGTCATTAGAATAAAATTATAAAACAAGCGTTACCTTTATGTTTAAGTTCAACACATTTTTTAAGGCATTAAACTCACAGCCCAGTGCAGTGGATATTAGAGAAATCGATGCACAATTTACATGTATTTTTAAGTAGTGAAGTATGAAAGGTGTATTGTCTATTTATGTCATGTGATAGAGAAAGTAATTTGTAGGCCATGAAATTTTTATCTCAAAAGTCACACTTATATATATGCTGTGTAATTATTTGCTAAAAAATTGAGTTCAAATGATTTTCAATTCTAATCAATATTAGTCTCTCATGTCACTTACTATCCAAAAATATACCCAACTTTGCTAGGTAAATTTTTTTGGCGATGGCTAAAATCCGTCTTATTGTCTCTTTGAGGCCTAGTTGTCCTTCGCTTCTCATTCCCCCCACAAGTTCCCCATCAATAAAAAATTTTATTCCTTGTCTCGGACTATTATATTCGTATTGTTTAGAAATATATATATAATTTTCTATATTACATTTACTATTGAAAATATAGCTATGATTGTATTTTTGGTAATAACATGAAAACCTCTTATGAAAAACTTACAGAACACAATTTTTTGTAAAACTTAATACAAATATATATAATGTATACATCACGACCTCTACATGAACTTTTTTATATAAATAGGGTTCATTTGATTGGCTTAAAAAATATTAAATCTTAAAAAAGTGCTCTGCTCAACCAAAAATAACATATATTGATTTGATATATATAGAAAAAGTTGTATGAATTTAATAAATCTTTATAATACAAATTAATTATAGAGTCTTATAAATATGAGCTACATATTGTATATCTTATATGGGCTACACCTTTTATTTGAATTAATTTAGTAGGTCTTGCCGCTTAAAATCTATATAGATAAATAGAAAAATAAATAATAAGGATAGTTATAAAATTTTAACTCAATCTAATATTTTTAATCCTTTCATCTTAATTATCTTGCCACTTATATATATATATATATATATATATATATATAGCTTTATATATATGAGTTACATGTTTTATTTAAATAAATTTAGTAAGTCCGACTATTCAAGATCCACATAGATAATTAAGAAAATAAATAATAAAATAATTATAAAATTTTAACTCAATCTCATATTTTTAGCTCTTTCATCTTAATTATTAAAATAATCATAATAAAAATTAATTTCAAAATATTTATTGATTAGTACATTTTTTAAATTCTAAAAATAGATCATAATGATATAAAAATAAATCAAAATTTTAATAACTTCTTACTTATATACTTTACTTTTAATATATATAAATATTATTTTGTAAGACTCACTAAAAAAGTTTAAATTAAATTGCATAGTTCATATACAGTTATATCACATATAAAATTTTTTCATACACACACATATATATATATATATATATATCATAACAACCATTGTACTTAATAATAATAACCTAGCGTTAATAACTCCCTGTCCCAGTGGGCAGTGACTTAGGTTGTTACATATTGCAATCTATCGGAAAAAACCTAGTCGCCGGGACTTAAGCAGGTTCAGCCCAGCAGCGGCAGGAGCGGTGCTGGCTATAACGCGACGGCTAAGAATGGGATTAGGGTAGTAATACGTGTAGACCATGAAGAAGAGCATCCCGAATGTCATGACGAAAACAAGAACACCGGCGGCCAAGGAGATCGTTGCCCAGGGGCTCTTGAAGTACTCGCGAACCAGCTTCGCCCTCCACTCGTGCCACGGCTCCTCAAAATACACGTTCACGTCGTTCACCAGATCCATATAATCCTCGTCAAGAACGCCGTTGTACACCCTCTTGACCAGGCTATTGAACAGCAGCGCCACCTCCTTGTCACTACCCAGCCAATGCTCAATGATCTTCTCCCTGCCCAGCACAGCAACGTCCTCTTTCGTGTTGATGATGCAGTCCATGAAGGTAGCGTAGCTGGTGAAGTGGCTCCCTAAATGGGGGAAGCACTGCTCGAAGGCTATGAAGTTTCTGAACACGGTCTTGGTCCATCCGTAGATGGTCACCGCCGGGATTTCCATTACCCCTCGCTTCTTGTCGAACTTCACGTCCAAGAAGCTCCCCACTGCTGCTCCCTTCGCTGATACCTCAAACTTGACACCTGCCTCGTCCAATTGGGTGGCCGATGGGATCGATGTCACCATGTTTCGGCGATAGAGGTGGGGCAGCTGCCGGGCCGAGCCCTGTCGGTTTTTGGAACTGGGAGCTGGCCGAAGGTGGCAGTGAATCAAATGAAGGAGATGATATATTGACTCGTCCACCCCCATGGCTTCGGTGGATTTGGAACTCTTGCCGTAATCATAGAAGGCGAGAGCGAGGTCGATGAAAGAGCAGGGAATGGTGGAGCCGAAGATGAGAAGGTAGAGCTGGTCAAGAACGAAGAGTGGGAGCTGGTTCTCGACCAAAAGCATGTCTTCTCGCACCACCGGCAGGGCCCAGGCGACGCCGCGGATGGGGTCGTCCTCTTCGACGTCGGCCTTCTCCCACTGCCTAAGAAAAAGCTCGATAATGAAGCAGGCATCGAAGAGCAGAACTTCCCCGAACTCCTTACTAGTCATCATCTGGACGTGGTCGAGGCTGCTGTAGCAGCTTCGAGCTTCGTCTTCCAGCGCCTTCACCGCTTTCAAGCAGCCTTCCAAATTGGTCTGGGCATTGGAACGGGCAAGGAGGTCCTGCATGTACCACCACTTGACGTCTTTCATGGCCGTCAACCCCGGGGCTCCATGGTGGTAGGGGCCCAAGGAGACGAGCGTGGGATCGTAGGCCGCGGCGTCGTTGGCTCGGATGCAGGCCGGGACGCGAACAATGGTAGGACGTCGACGTTGTCGTTTGGGATGAGCAGCCAGTTGGCCATGAGACTCTGCATATCTCTTGTTGATACAGTTGGCCCAACCTTGATGGCCATCTTCTACCTCCACTGCCAGAATGTCGTCAAATTGAACTGCCATCTTCCACTATTCTTCGGCCTCCTTCGCTCTTTTAAATTCTCTCTCTCTTAAGCGTATTAGTTGAGGAATGGTTGAGGGGCGTGAATGCACAAGCTGGCCAGGCTGCGTGATTTACATGGGAGATAAATAAATGATTGCATTTATGATAGGCACTTGCTTCCCGTCTCTTCTTTTTTTTTCGAAGCAACCACGTATTACAAGAGGGAGATTCTGCATATGGTTGACCCAATCTTCATGGCCATCTTCTACCTCCACTGCCACATGGTTGACGACGCAGTGTCATCAAATTGATCTGGCTCCATGATATATATTGGAGATAAATAAATAATTGCATTTATGATAGGCACGGGCCTCCTGTTCAGGTTTTCTTTCTCCTTTTTTTTCTCGAAGCAACCACGAATTCCAAGAGAGAGATGGGAGAGGGCCTGTGGGACTATTTTAAAGTTTCGTACGACAATTTGGTGGTGCCTTTTTTTTTCTCTCCAATTAATTTTTTTTATAGTACTGTCTTCCAAAACAATAATTGATAGTACTTGCTCCGCGTATATCAAGGGTTAATGATCCATCTGACTTCAGCAAATTAGTTCACACCAATGACAAATGTGGGGTTATTTTTTTTATTTTTTTAATAATGAAAGAGTTGACGTTGGGCCATTGACTTCGATGAGGACGAAGGGTGCCTACAGCTGAATGGTCCGCGTGTATTTACTTCCGCCGACCACACCAACCTTATTGTTGTCAGCAATACAATATCTATGTTCATACCGTTTATGTTTTTTTATTAATTAATTTAATTTTATTGGACCCTTTGTAAAGGCCCCTGAATTATCTAAAAATATGAAAGATATAAAAAAATACAAGTCACATACATTATAATATGATAAATAATAATACTTAAGGTATAATATAACAGAAATAATTAAATATAAAATTTAAATATCTTTAAAATTTTATTAACCACACAAGAAATCATGTTATATTAAATATAACATGCAACAATTATACAAGGTAAACTAAGTACCTGTAAACAAGTTTCACAGCCTCCAAATAATTTCTCATGATCATAGTTATAACTTTACTAATATAAAGAACTCAAATTTTATTTATCAATTCTTCCAACTTGAGTTGGTAAGGGAACCAGTAATCACACCCTTAACCATTAGTCTGAAACTGATCACCTATGGTTACAAAATTACATTAGTGATAAAATCACTAAGTCGTATAATTATATAAAATAAATCAATATATTCCATATCATTATTTATTAAATCTTTTATTGATTATAAACTAATATTAAGCTTCAATTATGCTGACAGGGGTGGCCACTTTATTTAGTTACTATCTCATTGATGGGCACACACGTTATGTAGCCCACGACTTATAGTTATCGATATTTGTCATTAACTCACCTCTCAGTATTACAAGTGTATAATGAGTCATCTTGCGCCATTATATCGTATTACCCTTTTCGGCATAGAGGCTGGTATTTTATTTTTAAAATAATTTTAAAGGTACAGACTCGTGTCATACTTAATCAATTTCTTAACTTTGGTTGCACTCGGCACATAGTGATCGAATCTGGACTCAGGCCAACTAGGGCCGCCAAAAAGGACTATACAATATTTCAAATAGTTCTATGGACCTCAAATCGCAACACAGCTGAACCAATGCACGAGCAGCAAAAATGGACTTTAATCTAAGCAAAAAGAATTAGACAATGAGATCTATAGGAATGTCATAAATGCGACATGAAATAATATCACATATAAAAAATAATGTATTTATGAAAGTTAATTAATAATTGATTTATCCATAAATATATAATCATATTAAAGCTTAAACCAACCAAAAGTTAATAACAATTAATTCAAATTGTAATCTGCCATCAAATAACTATAATCAAATATTTACTAATCTTTTGATAAAACATAATAATTTATTGACTTACTAGCATGTATTTAATTACTTGGTTTATACCAAGTGAGATAATGAATAATTTATGTGATGTAATAATTTATGTCTAGCCTTGAACATTGTAAATAAATTATTTAAATCACAATTCACTAGCTCATGATGAATAATTGCTACTTACTAGCATCTATATAATTAATAACATTAATATACTTTCGTTCAACACGACAATCACTTAAACAAGGAAATATATTATGGTTATCGTCTTAGTGATGAAAATCACAATTAAAACTTTTAATTAATATTAGTATTTAACAGGAATTTAGAGTGTAACAAATACTTATTCCATTAACAATATTTTGGGTATACATATACTAATTGATTAACCTTTTTACTTATTTCCAAATATTTACCCAGCCATTAATTAACCCATTCCATTAAATTATTTAAAATAATTTTTGTTATTATAATTTAAGGATTACATTTGTAAAATCATTTTAAATTAATAGCTCACGAAATGTTCGAACTTTATTTATATTAAGCATGCTATTACATTCCAACACTTAAGGTTATCAAAATTTTAATAACCCATATTACAAACTTTAATTGATTGATTATTAAAATAATAACCCATTCTTTTGTTCTATCATGATTGGCATATTAATCATATAATATTAATTTTAAACACAATAGAGATGATAACATTATTTTATAAATTCCTTATAATAATATATATACTTAATTTATTAACGGCATGCAATAAACCATAAATATTTATTATATTATACAAAGATTAACAATGATTTAATTAATCCATTAGCAACAAAACAAGGTTAGAAATTAATTAATAGTTGACTAATGATGGTTACAATTTTGTATCACTTACACAGCTAAATCCAACAATGACATTTTTAATATCTTAACTTTATAATTAGAATTCAAAAAGAACATGACAAGAAACAATCGACAAGGTGATATGCAACATGATGAAGAAACAAATAATGAGGGAAATAAATAAAGAAGTATGGAGGAAAAAGAAGAAAATAAAGAGAATACCGAAGGGGAAAAGAAATAGGTGGGGAAAAGAATGACACTGACAATGGCCTATGTAATGTCCAAACCCCTTCCCATAATCCTCTTTATTTTGTGATTGAAGGTGATCCAAGATAACCATAACAACCATTATATCTTTCCCACATTCTACAAAAAATTTGATCCCTAAAAGATCTCACCAAAACCTCTCTAATTCTCTTCCACCATTACCAAAATATCCATTAAATCTTAATAATAATCTATAGCCATAAAACTTCTCCCATCCAAGAAAAAATTATTATTATTATTATTATTATTATATTTAGGACATGCATTATTTAACGTGTAAAATATAAATTATGATTGCAAATTTTACTCAATATCCAATTTATAATGCATATTTAATTTTACTTTATCTGCAATACTTAATTTTGCATTAATTCTTGTGTTAATTCTCATTCCATTTTTTTAATGTCTCTAGTTAATTAGTATTAATGACTGCATCTAAAAATATTGTGGCTGAGGCGAAATATTAAGCTTTATGAAAAATAGAAAAGAAACATAATCTAGCTTGAATTAAGATTCTTAGTGTTATTCATAAGCATGTCGAGTTGCCTTAAAAACATAATTTTGGAGTGAGCTCTACAACTAAGAATACTTATTATCAAATTTGTCACTAACAAAAAGAGGCCGTGATCCATAATGAGGTAGCATCTTTATGAGATGGGAACGTATAAAGATCAACGTGACCAATAATGACAACATCTAAACCTTTGCAGATATTTCACGCCACTTAGAGCTTAAGGACGAGCGGCTTCAAGCTACTAATCCCGAAGATGAGGCATTAATTGTTGAACATGATGTTAGTCTTACAAGTCTAAGCGAACAAATTAAGCAAGTTGGGTCCATAAGGCAAAAAATATATCTTTATTAGATACCCAAAACACTCCAAAGGATACATGTTCATTGGTGAACAAACAAATTGAAATATAATTGAACTTGAATCAAGGGATGTAACATCCTTAGAGAATGATTTTTCACAAAGAGCTGAAATCAATTTACATCTTTACCTATTTGAAATGGATGATGTTGACACTAGCACTAATCAAAATCAACTGATTCAACTGGTTGTAGAAGAATTGCATCCTATTAGCAGTGAAAAAAATATTCAAATTCTTGAAGTTGGACACATGCATTGTAGTGAACGTATTCCGGTTCCTCGACGTAATTTAGACATTGAGAATGAAGCTCTCATGCTTCATGAGGAGTCAAATCTAGTGGAATCACACGATAATGAACCAATAATGGTTCAACAAACACTCTCAAGTTCTGCTAGTGAATTGTAGGAAAAGGTAATGGAGGAACAAATGAAGTTAATAAGAATCAACAAAGTTTTGTCTTTTGTTGATTGTCCAAAAGGTCGGAAAGGAATCAGTAATACATGGATTTTGAAAATCAAAAGAAAAACTAATGACACATTTGAAAGGTATAAAACACATTTGGTTGCTAAAAACTACACCCATCAAGAAGGAATCAACTACGAAGAGACTTTTTCTCCTATTATCCAATTCACTTCAATTTGTCTCCTTGTAGCTATTATAGCATTTTTAGATTTAGAATTATACTAAATAAACATGAAATCCTCTTTACTAAATGGTGAATTGGATGAGGAATTTTTTATGTAATAACCCATGAGATTTACTGTTCAAGGCCAAGAGGACAAAGAATGCAAGTTACAACATTCTATCAATGGTCTGAAATAATCATCCAAATAATGAAATTTGAAATTCCATAATGCCATCATTTTATATGGTTTCACGATGATCGATGAGGATCATTGTATTTACATCAAATGTTCTAATAATTTTTTTGTAATTTTATCTCTCTATGTAGACGAAATTTTGCTAGCTGAGAATAACATAGAGTATTTCATTTTTATTAAAGAATGATTATCATTCAATTTTGAAATGAAGGATGTGGGTGAAGTTGAATTTATCTTTTATGTTAAAATTCAGAGTGACCTTGTGAAGAAAATGTTTTTTCTTTCTCAAGAGTTTTATATCAATAAGGTTTTGGAATAGTTCAACATGGAAACTTGTAACCCATAGATATTCTAATTGCAAAAGTTAAAAACTTAAAATTGTGCCCATTGACTCCAGGGAAAAATAGAAAATGTTCAACATCCCATATTCAATTGTTGTTGGCAATTTTATGTATCTTATAATATGCACATGCCTTGATATAGCATTTATTGTTAGACTAGTTAATATATATCAATCAAATCTAGGTCTAACTCATCGGAAAACTATAAAAAGAATTCTACATCACCACAAGGGGACTACATATCTTTCTCCCACTTATAGAGGACATGATCTACAACTAGTTGGCTATACAAAAGCTGATTAGGCTAGAGATATGGAACAATGCAAATCCAATTTAGGATACATCTTCTTGTTGAATGGAGGTGTTATTTCATGGTCCACTAAGAAGGAAACATACATTACTTTGCTCACTATGGAGTCATAATTTTTTGCATCTGTTAATGCAGTTCAAGAGGATGTTTGGTTAAGGAGATTTTTACAACATTTGGGAGAGTCACTGTTCCTTTTCCACCAATGACTATATTTTACGACAATCAGGCCATATTTGTTTATACAAAAAATCTCAAATATCATTGCGATATCAAACACATTGATATCAAATACAACTTCATAAGAGACATTGTTCAGAAGAATGAAGTGAGTTAGAATTGCATTTTTATGCATCAAATGATTGCTGATCTATTAACTAAACTAATACTCTGTGATGTACATTTTTCCCACATTAAGATGATGTGCTCATTTTCTTAGTGTATTGTCCATATGTATTTTAGCAGACTTTTCATTATAATTTTTTGGCCAATTAATGAAAATTTTCATTTTATTTCACTTCATTATCATTTCTTAAATTATACTAACACAAAGAATAGCATGTCTAATGAGATAAGTGATTATCTCACCTAGCATTCACATTTAGTGCCCGAGTAGCATTGAGAGATGAGATATATGTACTTTATATCACATATGTCGCCTTAATGATGATCAAGATGAGACTATTTTTTAAAAGTCACATGTCTCATTTAGCCAGATATGAGACTTAAACAATTTATATGAATTGTTGTTGGGCTCATGTCTTACGTTAATTGTTTAATTGGCAATGGACTTAAGTCTGTTTGGTGTTAATAAAGGAAGGACATGCACTCTATTTGAGTTACATTCTAAATGAATATCTATCTACTATAACATATAAATTATACCATGTATGCTATTTCAACTATGAGGATAGTGGGAGGGTAATTCATCTTCTTTACTGAGTGAGCTCCTCAAAGCAAAAATGTTTTTATTGTATCCTTCGCTATTTTCAACTATATTTAAGATGACAAAATAATGTTTCTTTCTTTAGCATACTACCTAAAGCTATGGATGATGTGGTTATAAGGTGTATGTATTGGAAAAATATTAATTTGTTTATAAAAAAATGTTAAGGTGAAAGAAAGACTATTTTGAATTGTATTCAAGTCATGACCATTATAAAATCTTTGTTGTTACATAGTGTGAATACAATAAGTGGAGTGAAATAATTTAAGGGATATGTCATTTTCATTAATAGTTTAGGGGACAATGATATATATGACCGCTATGTATCCCTAATAGGTACATAGTTTGAACATTAATCATCAAATGTTATCACTTGTATGAATATTTCTTCATAATCGACAACACAATTTCACGTGTGAATGATAGTTTATATTATAATAGTGCCCACGATTTTTTGATATATTTCCCCCATCGTATGTGAGTGAGGATACGGGCGTTTTACTTTTATGTACACTCATAATTAATATTAATATTCACCAAATCATATAACCCAGAAAAGAGAAGTCCAATGATTTGGTCTTTATGGTTATCTTATCTCCCTTGATATGTCTCATCTGTTGAAATTATTATTATGGAGATTTTATTTTAGATAATTTCTCCGTAAGTAAATGGTGGTTCTCCCTTTAAAACAACATACGACAGAAAGTGTTTACGATGGAAGAATAAGATGAGATAGGCTGTGGAAATTAGTTTTTGTGACATTAGACTTGTGATTTATATCCTTATGCGTTCTGCGTTCTATTAGTTTTATTTACTTTCATCTGATTTCTTGATTTATTTATTTCTTCACATTGCAAGGACGTTTGTTGCTTGTGTTTGTGTGCACGACTAGTACTGTACGAGGGAAGAACTAAGGAAGCACGTAAACAAACTTCCAGCTTTCAAAGGTGGCTAACGGGTAAGATCGGAAAAATGATGTCAGTTTCGTTCTTATTACCTTCACCATAATTAACCACCTTACTATTTTGTCAAAGAAAGGAAATCATATGGTATCCCAAGTGAATGAACAGAGGTATAAGTGCATTAGAAGCAAAAGCTTGCCGCTGTGGAAACTGGAACCTCTGAAAAGTTGTACCTGTGGCTCGAGGTGGAAAAGATGCAACAGTCACGAAGATGGTATAGGTCAAATGGGTCAACCGGTTTTCCTCATTAAAGACAGCTAACAAATTTTGCCATGCGGGGGATGGAGGGAGCAGAGGCCACAAGCCTATATTCAAGTTGTCGGCATCAAAGTGTCAAATTTAGTTTCGTCTTTGAGAACGCATACCCACATTACAGACCACTCTTTTTTGTGGACAAGAAATCATATCTCGAGAGGTTGAATCAATTCCAATATTAGTCCCAGCTTCGAATTAGTAAACGTAGCAGGTCATATATCTGCACGGGTGCATGGCAGAGGTCATGCACACTCGTGCACCTTATAAGGCGTACCTGATCTCGATTCGTATCAAGCTCAAATTAACACACCCGATGATCTTATTCAATATTCATCAGCCAGTAGTTAGCCCAACATTAGCAATATATAATTGGGCTGAAATTGGATCCAAATGAAACTTATCAATATCATAAAAATAAATATGAACGCATCTGGAGAATGATGAATCTGTGAAACCAATTCTTCTATCTAATGCCTTCCAGGCTTGCAGCGTTTTCTTCCAATGGCTATCTTCGTATACCTTCATCCTTTTCAAGTAGAACCGCGAGTACAATCCGTCCATTGCATGTCGATACAATCATACACCAGACTACTGACAATGGCCTTGCACAAATAACTGGACTTGTCTTCTAGGCTAGCTGTGGGCATCAATAAAAAGTAGCAAGAGATGAAGAGATATACAACTTTAGTTTAGCCGGCTTGCACAAATTGGACGTTTCTTCCACTGCCACGACTCGACGTCTATGCCATTTCACCCAATCTTTAGCATTTACCCCCTTTTTCTTTAGCTGTGTTTCTCAGTTTTGTTTGTCAACAGTGAAATGAATAAAGTAATTCTACGTATTAGATTT
Source organism: Piper betle (assembly GCA_033002965.1). NCBI lineage: Eukaryota > Viridiplantae > Streptophyta > Magnoliopsida > Piperales > Piperaceae > Piper > Piper betle. Next base: position 74,845 of record JAURVB010002795.1, on the reverse strand, counting down.
CTTCTTGCGTCCATCAAGAGAGAGGAGCGTATAAATTACAGTTTGCCGACAAGCAATATATGAAGATTGCAAACAAATTAGGTCTGAGAAAAAGTTACTTTTACCGATTTGACTTAATTGTATGCTTTAGACATAGTGTGGTAAAGATGCTTATTTATCAGAACTTGTCTTTGAAGGGTGGGAAGAAGACTGACCTAGCTTCTCTTGGCATTGATTGTCTCCTTCACTCTCAATTGTCCGAGACGACATTAAAAGTTGAGTATTAACAAGAAAGCTAAGGACTCAGTTGTCCTGCGATTCATAAAATGGCATAATTCCTGCCACCACCGGCCCATTGTTGGTGCGTTCTTCAGTATTTTTAGCCCTAGCTACCATCAGAAACCAGATAGAAGCATAGAAGCTGGTCGCGAGTTAGAGAATAAAAAAAGACTCAACCTTCTGCCGTTGCTAGAGAGAACTTCAAGCACCTGCTGTGTTTAGAAACTAGAGAACAAGCAAGGTTCCCTGCTGCCATAAACACGCTGCAAGCTTTTCTGGAAGCGAGTCCTTGGCTTCAAAGTCATCATGGGTACTTCTAATCTATTCCTGTTTTACATGGTATTGCTTCTCCTGATCGTGGTGGTCAATATGAATACTACCGGTATCCACTCTGGTGTGTAGAGAAAGAAACTGTCTTTTTTACCTTTCTATGTTAAAATTAAGTAGGTTGAAGCCTGCATGAGAAACCAGGTTTTGTTGATCTAGCGCAGGCCCTCCAGCTCTAACTCAGGAGCGTTCCCCGGACACCATACTTCAACTGTTGTGCTGCCACTTCATTCAAGGACTAGAAAACTGATTGGTCATGGTAAATTTTAATTTGGCGTTTCAATACACAGTGGAGTGCAATTCGTCTGAAGAAATAATTGTATTGTATTATAAGTGTGTAATTAATTGTTGTAACCCATTAATATTTTTTTATGAAAACAGGAATGTGTTCGATTCCGGATATAAGCATTTCACAAAGTAAAGATAGTACATCGGGGATTCCCCAATACGTCGTTCAAATTGTAAACACCTGCGTAGCACGCTGTGCTCCTTCCAACATCCATCTTCACTGTGGTTGGTTCGCCTCGGCAAAAATGGTGAATCCCAGAACCTTCAAGAGGCTGTTTTATGACGATTGCTTGGTCAACGAGGGGCGGCCCTTGAAGAACAGCCAGATTATTAGGTTCACTTACTCTAATTCTTTCATGTATCCGCTCGAATTCAAGTCTGCTAGGTTCTGTTGAATGCCGAGTAGGCCTGGCCTAGCTTCCCGTGACATCTCTTCCCTCGTGTATATTGCTATTCCAATAGTCTTTTCTTGACCCAGTTACATCAAAGCTAACTCAATCTCGGAGACTGTCCCTTTGAGACAAGCCGAGCAGACGTGAACGTGAGAAAGAGCGTTCAATAGCATGTTTTAAGCTAACCTCGTGTTACAGGCCAGCAGATCGGTCGGCCTATTTCCTATGTCATCCTTTATTTCAAGGTCGATGAAGTATCATCAATGTAATATTTGCGTAATTGGAAGATATCGTGCGTACTCTGACTAATGTCTATGTAATGGTTAATTATCATTTAATCTTTCAAAAGCTACCCAAGAATATTACAGAGAGAGAGAGAGAGGATCAATTTCTCTGTAGCAGGGATGATTTGTCATTTCTGGGCTTTGGAAATTCCTCCAAAGAGGCTAAAGGACTACACAGGGCACTCTACATTTTTAAAGACGAGTGGAGAGCAATGGCGTTAGTGTAAATGCATGTATGGCGTTCTCTATTGAGCTTCCAGAAAGCTGGTAGAAGCCACAGGTCTATTTACATAGGATGATTGGTGCAATCCAGCTCCAGACAATGTCAGCTTATGGGAGAAGAAATACCCAAAAGAGATCGGAGACATAACATAGTAGGGCCAAGATAGCATTTTAAAAGATGTCATCTCGGCTCGCAGGCCAAGGCAAATGGAAGACCACCCAAAGGCTGGGGTACAGTGAGTGGGAGAGAGTACATTTAGCGTGGTACGCAGGAATGTGGCGTCGTGGAAGTGGAACTGCACGGCTCCTTCCATATTCATCGTTGTTCAATGTGAACGTCAGGCTTCAGAACTTCATTTTTTTCTTCAATGTTAAGACATATCGATTACCTCCACAACTTCATTTACTTGCATTAACGTTAAATTAAATTAGTTAATAACAGGGGGCAAGAGCCGGTTGTCATCGTTTTCCCTCTCAATTTACTGCTCTCTGCTTGTCAATACATTCTTTCTTAAATGCCTCCCAAAGTGCACATGGAGGGGGTTTATTGGTGGCAGGGGAGTCTAAACAGAGAATACCTCTGTCAGGACCCTTACTGATCGATGCTTCTATCGTAAACGCATTGGACCTGTTCTTCCCTCGAGGCAAAACGAATGAGTTGCTGGAATTGACAAGTTCGTGAAATCAGGAATGGAATCCCCCAATTCTGGCACAACTTGACTATCGGTGATGATGAATATAGATAAGATGTATAGTAATTGATCGTTTCCTATCAATGGAAACCGGTCGTTGAGGTCTTGAGGTGGGTGACCCAACTATTTGCCCTGCATTTTAGTCAGGTAAGCCTTCTTGTTCTGGGGAGAAGTAAACTTGTGCGCACTCTGGGCATGTGTTGCTCTCACTACTAGTGTTGAGGTACTCGAGCTATTCAAAGTTTTTTTTCTGCTATGTTCAAGCTCTAAGTTTTATGTGTTAACTAATGATAATTCGTCTCGTCCGTGGATTAAGTTTGTTGGTGTTGATACTCACCCTGCATGCATTGGATTTTTATAATATTCTTTATGAAAATTAATTAAATTAGGAAAAAATTTGTACAATATGTGCAGTACTGTATTTGAAATTGATTTTTCTTTTTAATAAAATAAATAATTTAAACATTTATTAAACATTATATATGTAACAAAAAAGAGTTGTCAATTCCCAAAGAATAAGAGAATTTTTTTAATAACACAAAACAAAAATTAAGAGGGGCCTAAATTGAATATTTACTTATAAGACCTCAGAATATATATATATATATATATATATATATATATATCACATTTTTTTTAAAAATAACCTAATTTATTATTAGGAGCAAAGTTTTATTGGGATTCTTTGGTGAAGGGAAAGAGTTTTCTTATTAGATTGTGAGAGAATATGCAAAGAAGTATTTAGTCAGGATTATTGATCAAGAGTGAGAGGGAAAGAAAAATTTTGTAATTGTTTTTAATATCTTTTATAATAAAAAACATTTTTTCTCAATAAATTGTGGAATACTTTCCAGCCACAGTAATTTTTTATGTCTACTTATTTTATTCCTATTTATTATTATTTTGTTGTTTTTCTCGTAATTTTACTTCGCTGGACCCGTTAGAAGAGGGCTATATATGTAACAATCAAAATGCAAAAATGGAAAAGGCATCGTAAAGGCCCAAAATTAATTTGAAGTAAGGAAAAAATTACTCTAGCTTATATACAAAGACACCGGCTCAATCTTAATATATCCACCTAGGCTTTTAGAAACTGATCAAAGTTGGCTGAGATCGAAAAAACAGATTATTTAGGAATATGAAGTGGGTACTGTACTAATCAAGGTCTGATCAAAGGTTTTAGCTCGTCGCCTAGAGGACATATTTACAAAAAAGCAAGAATAAAAAGCACATATATATTTACTTTTATTCTTATTAATATATATTTTTTGTAATATTTGGCCTTTAATTAAAAGTCTGAGATTTATCACAAAAAAGTTAAATTGTTATAATATATCTTGTCATTCAATTAGGATTTATCTTTAAAATAAAAAGTGATTAGAACTTAATCTAATATGTGAGATTATTATAGTACATTTTATTATTGAACAATAAATTATCTATAAATTAAAATTTATCTATAATATAAATCTTATTTTGTCAAATTATATCAAAGCATATCCATTCTTGTCGTTTAAATTATGCCACGATGCTTTATGAGTGTCCGAACTTGTACTAATGACTACTTGGCAGCCAAATATGACTTTACAGTTTCAAAGTATATTTTCGTAAACAAACAAAAAGCTTATTATATTCGGTAATTATAACTTTTTATTTAAAAAATAGACTTTTCTTTTACATAGAACGCAACAATTTAGAAATTGCCCTTTAAAAAATTATACTTTCCTAAAAAAATTACTTTCCGAAGAAAATAGTTTTTTTAGCTTAAGTGTGTTATATAGTGTGACTTTGGTTGTTTTGAGTTATAAGTCGTTAAATTAATGTTAATTATTGTTAGCCATTGATGTGAGATGAAAATGTAATTTTTTAATATTATTAATGGCTAATTTACGAATGGAAATCTAAATTAACTCTAGATAGTGATGTCACTTAAGTTAATTTACGAATGGAAATCTAAATTAACTCTAGATAGTGATGTCACTTAAGTTATTAAAATTACACCTAATTGTATTAAACATTTTTATATTATTATTTAGATTTAGTCTCTGTAAAAGCCTTCTGTTAATCGAATTAATTTTTTGAATATTACAACTAATCAAGTGCCAAGGATAAAGTTGAGATTTCACATAATTATCTCGTGACGCTGTCCCGGTGGGCCGTCTGCTTTCTTCTTCGTTTGGTCGTCGCCATCGATGGGTGCCGCCGCCGCCATCATCGCCCCTAGTCAAACTCTTCTTCTTCCCGTCTGGCCTCTACTTGGGATAGGGAGATCGAGCTCTGCTCAAGGTGTAATCTTTTTGGGGGTTCGTCATCATTGACAGGTCCGTCTTCTCGAAGCCAGTTCTGTTGTACTGTTTAATCAGATTTGTTGTTCCTCACGAGGACCATGGCGCTGGCACCTGCGAATCCAACGAGGGTGTTCGGATTCAGGCCAATAACAAGCCCGGAGTCGTCACGCTCGACGGCCACGCCGATGACTGGGCGCAAGTCGATGGGCATTAGTTTTGTATGTCTAGTATTTGTTTCTTGAATATGGGCATGTATATAGGTGCGGTAGTAAACTATTTGTAGCACTTGACTGATTAATATAAATTACTTAAATTATTAGTGTTCAAAATAATAATTATAATAATTAAATTAATCTCATTTAATTTAGGCAATTTATACCAATAAGCCAAGTGATACAACGGGTTTTTATGCAAACTCTTTTTTAAAAAAAAAAGCGTTTACTCTTATTTAACTCCAAGTTCTTTAAGCTGGTAAAATGAGCCAATTGGCTAACTTGTTGAGAATTGGCTAATTGGTATTACATGAAAAATAATTATGCTAATTCTCGCATCTTTTTTTTCTAAACCAGTGAAAGTAAAAAAGCCCTTTTGTGGATCTCGTGTTTGCTTACCATTTAGTAACCATAATTCTACATGATAGTATGACTTCCACAAGCTGAAAATGGCCCACGAGCTTGGAGTACTTATATTGGACAAATTCTGATCAATTACTAGGATTAACACACATACCATACCACTCCTCATGGCTGTATATGAAACCCATGTCTCACCTTCTCAATCTTGACGCTAGGCTTCATTAATGGAGTTTTTGGAGGAGATGCTGTGAGTTTGAGGGGATGAACACTATGGTTAGACGGCCTACATTGGCGTAGTTGCATTTGACAAGGAAAAGATTGGTCGATGCTAGCTTGTGTTACTCGGAGACCGCAACCATGTACAGCACTTCTACTGCTTTGACAACGCCTACATTGACAGCCCAAAGGGTTTATTTGCGTATATATATATAAAAGGGAAGATGTAGACGACGTACGTACATTTTGTAGCGCTCAGAACGAAACCTAATAACTTGGGTGAGATCTTAACAAAATATATACGATGGTGCAACATGTAAAACATAATTGGTTGTTTGTGAATTGGGACATGTATTGGATCACAGGAATACGACCTTTTCTTTGGAGAGACTCGAAGGCCAAGGACGCAAACTATGGTCACATGATCATTCCCAGAGCGAGTTCCGACCAGCTACATCCAGCATCTTATGACCCCTGCAAGATGGCCGCTATTCAACTCAGCTACCTGCATGCCATTTTAATTAGTGCTGCTGATCCAAATCGAATAATGAAAAAGGACGCAAAGAAGAACATCGATCTTATGCCTTTCGCGAACCAAAGAGAAGAAGTACGTAGTACCACTGTATGATGTTGAACAAAAAAATAGTAACACTACGTATATGTATAGGTTTTTGAGTCTTCAATATAAATCATGTCAATATAGCTAGCTAGTCGACATGTACGTTTACCAGTTGCATGCATGCGTATACCATTAAACTCACCAGCATAATTCGCCTCTCATAGAGCCTAATCGTGTAGAGAGGATCGCCCATCATGTCTGTCAAGGAGATGCCTTTTCTAGAGCCAAGTTCACAGCTCCTATCCAGCTTCTCCACAGATTCAAGGTCTCTATCTTCTTGGTACTCCTTGACTAGTACCATGGTGTCGATGTCAACATCCATATATACTTCCTAGCTAGCATACACCGGTGAAGAGATACATTGACAACTAAGAATGCTGGACTAGCTTGAAGAGGAGAGGCAACCTTGCTTCGTTAGATATACGCGAGCTTTATCAACAACGAGACCCTGCTCAAATATTTTCAATATCATGTAAATATTTACGGTCAAAATAAATAATATAATGATAAAATTAATATCGTTCTCGTATAGAGATAAATTTTTTTAAATTAATTAAAAAATAAAATTAAGAGCAAAATTAAAATAATTGACTTAACTAAATCTAAATAATTACTTTAAATAAAAAAATAAAATGATAAAACTTGTTCTAAAGTCAAATTTTCCTTAACATCAATTTAATTTTTTTAAAATCTTCTTCTTGTCTTTTATTCCCTTGACATTAATTTAATCTTTATTAAATCTTCCTCTTATCTTTTATTCTTTCATATTGTCGATCTAAAATAATTATGGATAATTATATGACATAGTGGCTCCTGCTCCTTCATGTTTCTATTCTTTTGCCTCAATTTTTACCTCCCGGTAATAATTGATTAATCAACAAAATTATATATTAAGAATTACTTTACAATCGCATACGCTGCTGTGTATCTTCCGACCACAACGACAAACAAGTCAAAAGGCTCGTCATATGATGAATTATCAATGATTAATCTGATTAATTTATCTCAAAATCTAATTAAACCTCATAATCTAAAAAATAATTAATCAATCTACTTTTAGCATTTAGAAGTTAACAATTCAAACAATTTGATTGAATAAATAAGTAAAAGTTAAAATAAATTCAATTAAATCATGTTAGTTCAATTCTTCTTTAGAACAAAAAATATAAGACTACTTATAATAAAAATAGAAAATATTATAAAGAAAAAACTAATTTTTATCATGAAAAAAAAATTACAAAAATTAAACATTTTTTTCACTACTGCTAAGCCAAAAGTTGAGATATAATTCACAACAAATGACCGCCTCTTTATATAGAAGTGGAAATATAAAAATTCGAAGACTGGTGTTCACAAATCGATGTAGTTTAATTAATTATGATCTCCATTCAAGTTTCCAACTTGTCGATTCTATTAAACTCTTTAAATTATAGTCATTGGGTGGGGTCAAGTGTCATGATCATTCAATTCCAAAGCTTAATTTGTTTCATCTTTTCTACATTGAAATATTAAAATTAAATATATTTCATAAAATATTAATTAATTAGAATATAATAAAAATATTACCTAATTAATAATATTTATACCCAAAAAATATAAAATTATATAAAAAACTTAAATAAATATTATATAGTTTAAATACTGAGCAGACGTACCTATAGTAGTCACTTCCCTTGGGTCGGATGTGCAGTACCGGACTCTCATCTTCTTCAGAGCTCCTCTGTTTTGTTTCTGTTCTTTATGACCAAACCTCCTAACGAAACATCAGAAATGAAACTACTTCAACGTACGACATCATTTCTGTTTCCCACCATTTTATAAATTTTATTCGTATTATCTATTTAATGTGTATATATATATATATATATATATATATATCTGTTATAAGACAAAGAATTGATTGGGAAATTGATGAAAAAGGTCAATAATATCGACATGTTTGACAGCAGATATTGGCAAAATGATAGTACATGTTTGATCGATGCTAGTAAGACACAGATAGACATCACGTGATGCAGGGAGAAGTACCCAACAAGCAAAAAACAAAGATGTTCACTTGGGAGACAGAGTATGTTATTCTTCATCAGCATTTCTATCATTTCTTCTGCAAGCAACAAACGGCTGCTGGTGACGAACCCATATGGTGTTCATGTGCTTTTCTCCTCTCAATTGTACTGTTGGAAACCAGCCTTCTAACGGAAACAGTTCAAACAGGCTCAAATTTTATCACGGAATTTATTGAAATTACTCCAAGACCGATGCCCTAAAGGAAAAATCACACCGGTCACCAACGCACCAATCTCAACGTCATTAGCCTAGTACCACAAAATGATGGCAAGCGCTTAATCATCATCTTCTTTTTCTTTATCTTATCAGGCAAAACCCTAATGACCTTCTACGATTCAAGTACAAACACCCCCGACCAAACTGTTGCACACATAATTTAAAATTTCAAAATTCAGGCTTGGCTGGCATGTCATACATGGGAGTCAATTGGGACTCTAACTCCATTTTGAATCGGATTTATTTATATCAATTTTTTAATTATTTGAATAAATAATTATATAAAATTAGTATTTATTATTTTGTTAACACTTAAAATTAATAAATATATAATTTATATTATTTAAAAATATTAATTTAAATAATTTCAAAGGAAAATAATATAATTTATAACATGACTCAAAAAGTCAATTACTCAACAAAGTAGGTAATGTAGTCTTACCGAAGTTTTGAAGGCAAAAAGAAATTTTAAAACTATGGTGCAGGTGAACTTTGCCATAAAAATCTCTTGAAATGCGAGAATCTGCAAACCAGAATTAATGATGCAGATATTTCATGGCATATGAATGACGAATCGAGTAATTCAATTCTATTAGCAAGATTGTAAGAACAATCGCTGGTTGTAAAAGTGATTCTTTGAAATTTCTTAGCCGCAGGACTCGATACTAAGCTGTTCATCACTATTCACTCTCTTACTCCTTTTGTTGTAGATATGAGTCATTAACCCTTTTAGCTCCAAACTGGTCGGTCTGGCAGGGAGGTGGAGAGAACTGCTAGCATATGCTGCAAAAGAGGGACCAGAGTAGTACATTGCAGTTTGAAAGAATATGAAAACCTGAAGCAGGCATCATCTTCTTATCTCCTCATTTCAATTTCTCCAATTTCTTATGCTTCTCGAAAAAACAAAATTCAACTTGTGCTAATTTCTTCTTCACGTTTAAAATATTAAGCTGCTTTCTGGGATCATAGTTACTGTTTGTAATTATTTTTAAAAGGACAAGCAAAAGATAGCCGTAATTATCTGCAATTTAGTCATAGCTAGGCTGGATTACAAGATTTTTTGGTACCAATTAATTGTTTTAGACACAACATCATGAAAAAAACAATATGGTAAATTTTATGGCTATATGTTCTTCCTGTTGTAACTCACAACCCGGAAAAACTGAATAATAGAGAGAGGGAAGATTAATATAGGGAAAACGCGACATCGAATATTAAGGCTGTCCTCAAAATCTTCTTCTTTGATGAGATCGTTACAGTGAAAATTTGTTGGGCAAGTTATCATCCAATTTTTATTTTTGGTATTAGTTAATCCATTTAAGCCGGTAATTTATATAAGAACATAACACCCTACGATCGGAGGAAGCCTTGAAGGTGCTTCTTGTGCCATTCCACTTGCCCCCGCCGTCTAGCTTACGTCTTCTCATTAAAGACACATGCTAGGACAACCTTACTTCTCCAACTGTTCGCCTTTCACTCTAATGATCTCTCGGGTTGTGAATGAAATGGTTTTGTTCGCAATCACATCTTTGACGCATTTATATGCCCATCTAAGCAGAATTTAAACAAACAGAACTTACAATATCAAACTAGAAAAGACACAATTTGAGGAACTGTAGGTAGTTCTTTACCATCCATTAATCTTTGCTTTGAAGATTTTCAGACTCTGCCATTACCAACTCTGTTTCTATACGTCTTCTCATTATCCAAATCAACTCTCACTTTCTGGAGATCCTCCAGCAACTCTTCTGTAGAATTCATGGCCTTGACTGATTGAAAGCGTTTCAAAAACACTTGGATCCTCTTACTGTTCAAACGCAGGTTCTTGTCCTTCATCAAAACACAAGCAGCATTCAAGTACTTAATAGCAAGCCCTATCATCCCCTTCCCCACAGCAAAATCAATCAGCATTTCAATGGCCTTAATGCAAGGGGTAGGATTCCTCCTAAGGCTGTCTTCTTCATACAGCAACTCCGCCTCGTCGATGAGCTCCCTTTCGAGGTACGCATTTAACGGGATGAGCATTACTCTTTCGTCATAGCTGCTGCACCCACTAGTTTCTTTCCATTCTTGGTAGCATTTCTTGAGGCCTTCAAAGTCCCCCAGTTTGGCCAGAGATCGTAGCAAGACGAGATAGTTCCTGTTGGTGATCTTTGGGAACTTGGACCTCAAGCTGTCCCACAGCCGATGAACTTGTGATGAATTGCCCATGGTAGCATACAATGTGATGAGATGATCGAACAAGTCTCTGTCCTTGTGTTTCGTCGTTTCCTCGAGCTCTTTAAGGACCAAACTGGCCTTGCCGTAATTACCCGCCGCAACGTGAATGGATGCCAAAGTGGTGTAATGTCGACCAGAGAGGAGGAGGCCATTGCGTGCTTCTTCTCTGATCTCCTCCATGACCCTTTCGGCCTTCTCTATATCCTTCAAAGCAGCATAGCTCTGCATAAGCAAGTTGTATGTGCAGCCGTCGGGGGGCACCCGTGTTCTCCCTTCATTTCGTCGAACACCTCAACAACTCTCTCAAACTGGCCCAGCTTGAAGTAGAGGGATATCATGTTGTTGTAGGCCAGGGTGTTGGAAGGGAGAACATCTTCCTGTTTCATCTGGTTGAAGATGGAGGTGGCCTCACCCAACATCCCACGCTGGCAGTAGCAACTCAGAAGAGCCCCGTAAGTGTACTTGTTCTTCTCCAATGTCTGGAAGTAGCTCTGGGCAGAAGAAACCCCTTCCGTCTTCCCTAAAAGATCCAAGCGGACGGCCTGATCTCGGTGAGAAAAGCCGACGCCTTTCGTCTCCAACCACTCCAAAACCTCAAGAGCATGCCGGTGCTTGTTGAATCGGCGGAGCTCCGAGGCGCATCGGAGGAGCACTGGTTTGCGAACAGCGTTGCCCTCCGCCACCCACTTGTCGAGCGTGTCGGCCACCGTCGATGCGCACCCGCGCCTGCTCAACGCCGACAAACGGCGGTAAAGAGGAAGACCCTTCTGAGGAGCAGTAGAGTTACACAGCCATCTTGCAGCGGCTCCAACTCTAGGCAGAATCCCACTCTTGCTCATTTCTTTTCTTTTTCTCCTTCTTCTCCTTCTTTGGGATATACCAGTTTCCCGTCGTTCGTGACGTGACGTGACGGCCGGAAAAAACGACGGCGGTTGAGTTGATCAATCAAATCAAGGATTCAAAGGTATAGGTGATCGCCGCCTGTTAACTTCCCCGCTCATAACGGTGATCGACGTCCGCCGCCGGCGAGGGCGAGGTTGGCCTGGGCACGAGAGGACGACCGGCGGCCCATGGGCCTGGCATCGTAAGCATCTCCAGTTCTAGTGCAGTGGATAATTTAGCCGGCCCATTCCATTTTAGCGTACGAGTAGTGGATACTGGATTGCTTACCCGGCCCATCCCAATTTGGCGTTCACTAGCAGATGCTAGAGGGGGTTCAGAATCTTCAGATATCCTATATCCCAAATCCAATTGGTTTCCAAACCTTTTTTTGGGATAAATATCATAACAGTAATAATAATAATAATAATAATTATTATTATTATTATTATTATTATAAAAATAAAAAATTCTTGATTTTATTCTACATCGATTGTGGAAAATGTTAGGAACTTGGTTAATAAGAAAATTTTATTCTTTCGGTTAGTTTTTAGATTAATAGAATTTTGTGATACCTACAAGGAGTTTCTTTTAAATATTTTTTAGTCTCTTTTTAGGAACCCAAGTGGCCTACTAATGGTATCATAAGTAGGCTTTAGTGTCTGACAATGTCAATTGTGGGAGTCTCTTTTATAAGTCTCACTTAATGAATTCATGAGGTGATGATATGTGGGTTCCATCAAATGGAAAAAAATTGTTAGACGATGATAATTTTGGGATCATCCAAAACGATTATAGTGTCAAGGTTGCCTTATGTGTGAAGTGGAGATCATTGGCTTATCCTAAATGAATCGTGAATGATGTTAGTGTGGATGATATTTATATGGATGATGTTGGCAGCTTATATATAAGCTAATGGAAAGCTTTGGGCTCTCTTTCGTTTACACTTTTGTGAATTTTGATGGCCTAAAGTGTAAAAACTATAAAATAATAATAATAATAATAATTTTTTTCTTGGATGGGAGAAGTTTTATGGCTATAGATTATTATTAAGATTGAATGGATATTTTGGTAATGGTGGAAGAGAATTAGGGAGGTTTTGGTGAGATCTTTTAGGGATCAAAGTTTTTGTAGAATGTGGGAAAGATATAATGGTTGTTATGGTTATCTTGGATCACCTTCAATCACAAAATAAAGAGGATTATGGGAAGGGGTTTGGACATTACATAGGCCATTGTCAGTGTCATTCTTTTCCCCACCTATTTCTTTTCCCCTTCGGTATTCTCTTTATTTTCTTCTTTTTCCTCCATACTTCTTTATTTATTTCCCTCATTATTTGTTTCTTCATCATATTGCATATCACCTTGTCGATTGTTTCTTGTCATGTTCTTTTTGAATTCTAATTATAAAGTTAAGATTTTAAAAATGTCATTGTTGGATTTAGCTGTGTAAGTGATACAAAATTGTAACCATTATTAGTCAACTATTAATTAATTTCTAACCTTGTTTTGTTCTAATGGATTAATTAAACATTGTTAATCTTTGTATAATATAATAAGTATTTGTGGTTTATTGCATGCCGTTAATAAATTAAGTATATATATTATTATAAGGAATTTATAAAATAATGTTATCATCTCTATTGTGTTTAAAATTAATATTATATGATTAATATGCCAATCATGATAGAACAAAAGAATGGGTTATTATTTTAATAATCAATCAATTAAAGTTTGTAATATGGGTTATTAAAATTTTGATAACCTTAAGTGTTGGAATGTAATAGCATGCTTAAAATAAATAAAGTTCGAACATTTCGTGAGCTATTAATTTAAAATGATTTTACAAATGTAATCCTTAAATTATAATAACAAAAATTATTTTAAATAATTTAATGGAATGGGTTAATTAATGGCTGGGTAAATATTTGGAAATAAGTAAAAAGGTTAATCAATTAGTATATGTATACCCAAAATATTGTTAATGGAATAAGTATTTGTTACCCTCTAAATTCCTGTTAAATACTAATATTAATTAAAAGTCTTAATTGTGATTTTCATCACTAAGACGATAACCATAATATATTTCCTTGTTTAAGTGATTGTCGTGTTGAACGAAAGTATATTAGTGTTAATAATTATATAGATGCTAGTAAGTAGCAATTATTCATCATGAGCTAGTGAATTGTGATTTAAATAATTTATTTACAATGTTCAAGGCTAGACATAAATTATTACATCACATATATTATTCATTATCTCACTTGGTATAAACCAAGTAATTAAATACATGCTAGTAAGTCAATAAATTATTATGTTTTATCAAAAGATTAGTAAATATTTGATTATAGTTATTTGATGGCAGATTACAATTTGAATTAATTGTTATTAACTTTTGGTTGGTTTAAGCTTTAATATGATTATATATTTATGGATAAATCAATTATTAATTAACTTTCATAAATTCATTATTTTTTATATGTGATATTATTTCATGTCGCATTTATGACATTCCTATAGATCTCATTGTCTAATTCTTTTTGCTTAGATTAAAGTCCATTTTTGCTGCTCGTGCATTGGTTCAGCTGTGTTGCGATTTGAGGTCCATAGAACTATTTGAAATATTGTATAGTCCGTTTTGGCGGCCCTAGTTGGCCTGAGTCCAGATTCGATCACTATGTGCCAAGTGCAACCAAAGTTAAGAAATTGATTAAGTATGACACGAGTCTGTACCTTTAAAATTATTTTAAAAATAAAATACCAGCCTCTATGCCGAAAAGGGTAATACGATATAATGGCGCAAGATGACTCATTATACACTTGTAATACTGAGAGGTGAGTTAATGACAAATATCGATAACTATAAGTCAGTGGGCTACATAACGTGTGTGCCCATCAATGAGATAGTAACTAAATAAGGTGGCCACCCCTGTCAGCATAATTGAAGCTTAATATTAGTTTATAATCAATAAAAGATTTAATAAATAATGATATGGAATATATTGATTTATTTTATATAATTATACGACTTAGTGATTTTATGACTAATATAATTTTGTAACCATAGGTGATCAGTTTCAGACTAATGGTTAAGGGTGTGATTACTGGTTCCCTTACCAACTCAAGTTGGAAGAATTGATAAATAAAAGTTGAGTTCTTTATATTAGTAAAGTTATAACTATAATTATGAGAAATTATTTGGAGGCTGTGAAACTTGTTTACAGGTACTTAGTTTACCTTGTATAATTGTTGCATGTTATATTTAACATAACATGATTTCTTTTGTGGTTAATAAAATTTTAAAGATATTTAAATTTTATATTTAATTATTTCTGTTATATTATACCTTAAGTATTAGTATTTATCATATTATAATGTATGTACTTGTATTTTTTTTAATATCTTTCATATTTTTAGATAATTCACGGGCCTTTACAAAGGGTCCAATAAAATTAAATTAATTAATAAAAAAACATAAACGGTATGAACATAGATATTGTATTGCTGACAACAATAAGGTTGGTGTGGTCGGCGGAAGTAAATACACGCGGACCATTCAGCTGTAGGCACCCTTCGTCCTCATCGAAGTCAATGGCCCAACGTCAACTCTTTCATTATTAAAAAAATAAAAAAATAACCCCACATTTGTCATTGGTGTGAACTAATTTGCTGAAGTCAGATGGATCATTAACCCTTGATATACGCGGAGCAAGTACTATCAATTATTGTTTTGGAAGACAGTACTATAAAAAAAATTAATTGGGAGAAAAAAAAGGCACCACCAAATTGTCGTACGAAACTTTAAAATAGTCCCACAGGCCCTCTCCCATCTCTCTCTTGGAATTCGTGGTTGCTTCGAGAAAAAAAGGAGAAAGAAAACCTGAACAGGAGGCCCGTGCCTATCATAAATGCAATTATTTATTTATCTCCAATATATATCATGGAGCCAGATCAATTTGATGACACTGCGTCGTCAACCATGTGGCAGTGGAGGTAGAAGATGGCCATGAAGATTGGGTCAACCATATGCAGAATCTCCCTCTTGTAATACGTGGTTGCTTCGAAAAAAAAAGAAGAGACGGGAAGCAAGTGCCTATCATAAATGCAATCATTTATTTATCTCCTATGTAAATCACGCAGCCTGGCCAGCTTGTGCATTCACGCCCCTCAACCATTCCTCAACTAATACGCTTAAGAGAGAGAGAATTTAAAAGAGCGAAGGAGGCCGAAGAATAGTGGAAGATGGCAGTTCAATTTGACGACATTCTGGCAGTGGAGGTAGAAGATGGCCATCAAGGTTGGGCCAACTGTATCAACAAGAGATATGCAGAGTCTCATGGCCAACTGGCTGCTCATCCCAAACGACAACGTCGACGTCCTACCATTGTTCGCGTCCCGGCCTGCATCCGAGCCAACGACGCCGCGGCCTACGATCCCACGCTCGTCTCCTTGGGCCCCTACCACCATGGAGCCCCGGGGTTGACGGCCATGAAAGACGTCAAGTGGTGGTACATGCAGGACCTCCTTGCCCGTTCCAATGCCCAGACCAATTTGGAAGGCTGCTTGAAAGCGGTGAAGGCGCTGGAAGACGAAGCTCGAAGCTGCTACAGCAGCCTCGACCACGTCCAGATGATGACTAGTAAGGAGTTCGGGGAAGTTCTGCTCTTCGATGCCTGCTTCATTATCGAGCTTTTTCTTAGGCAGTGGGAGAAGGCCGACGTCGAAGAGGACGACCCCATCCGCGGCGTCGCCTGGGCCCTGCCGGTGGTGCGAGAAGACATGCTTTTGGTCGAGAACCAGCTCCCACTCTTCGTTCTTGACCAGCTCTACCTTCTCATCTTCGGCTCCACCATTCCCTGCTCTTTCATCGACCTCGCTCTCGCCTTCTATGATTACGGCAAGAGTTCCAAATCCACCGAAGCCATGGGGGTGGACGAGTCAATATATCATCTCCTTCATTTGATTCACTGCCACCTTCGGCCAGCTCCCAGTTCCAAAAACCGACAGGGCTCGGCCCGGCAGCTGCCCCACCTCTATCGCCGAAACATGGTGACATCGATCCCATCGGCCACCCAATTGGACGAGGCAGGTGTCAAGTTTGAGGTATCAGCGAAGGGAGCAGCAGTGGGGAGCTTCTTGGACGTGAAGTTCGACAAGAAGCGAGGGGTAATGGAAATCCCGGCGGTGACCATCTACGGATGGACCAAGACCGTGTTCAGAAACTTCATAGCCTTCGAGCAGTGCTTCCCCCATTTAGGGAGCCACTTCACCAGCTACGCTACCTTCATGGACTGCATCATCAACACGAAAGAGGACGTTGCTGTGCTGGGCAGGGAGAAGATCATTGAGCATTGGCTGGGTAGTGACAAGGAGGTGGCGCTGCTGTTCAATAGCCTGGTCAAGAGGGTGTACAACGGCGTTCTTGACGAGGATTATATGGATCTGGTGAACGACGTGAACGTGTATTTTGAGGAGCCGTGGCACGAGTGGAGGGCGAAGCTGGTTCGCGAGTACTTCAAGAGCCCCTGGGCAACGATCTCCTTGGCCGCCGGTGTTCTTGTTTTCGTCATGACATTCGGGATGCTCTTCTTCATGGTCTACACGTATTACTACCCTAATCCCATTCTTAGCCGTCGCGTTATAGCCAGCACCGCTCCTGCCGCTGCTGGGCTGAACCTGCTTAAGTCCCGGCGACTAGGTTTTTTCCGATAGATTGCAATATGTAACAACCTAAGTCACTGCCCACTGGGACAGGGAGTTATTAACGCTAAGTTATTATTATTAAGTACAATGTTTGTTATGATATATATATATATATATATCTGTGTGTGTGTATGATAAAAATTTTATATTGATATAACTTATATGAACTATGCATTTAATTTAAACTTTTTTAGTGAGTCTTACAAAATAATATTTATATATATTAAAAATAAAGTATATAAGTAAGAAGTTATTAAAATTTTGATTTATTTTTATATCATTATGATCTATTTTTAGAATTTAAAAAATGTACTAATCAATAAATATTTTGAAATTAATTTTTATTATGATTATTTTAATAATTAAGATGAAAGAGCTAAAAATATGAGATTGAGTTAAAATTTTATAATTATTTTATTATTTATTTTCTTAATTATCTATGTGGATCTTGAATAGTCGGACTTACTAAATTTATTTAAATAAAACATGTAACTCATATATATAAAGCTTATATATATATATATATTAATGCGGCAAGATAATTAAGATGAAAGGATTAAAAATATTAGATTGAGTTAAAATTTTATAACTATCCTTATTATTTATTTTTCTATTTATCTATATAGATTTTAAGCGGCAAGACCTACTAAATTAATTCAAATAAAAGGTGTAGCCCATATAAGATATACAATATGTAGCTCATATTTATAAGACTCTATAATTAATTTGTATTATAAAGATTTATTAAATTCATACAACTTTTTCTATATATATCAAATCAATATATGTTATTTTTGGTTGAGCAGAGCACTGTTTTTAAGATTTAATATTTTTTAAGCCAATCAAATGAACCCTATTTATATAAAAAAGTTCATGTAGAGGTCGTGATGTATACATTATATATATTTGTATTAAGTTTTACAAAAAATTGTGTTCTGTAAGTTTTTCATAAGAGGTTTTCATGTTATTACCAAAAATACAATCATAGCTATATTTTCAATAGTAAATGTAATATAGAAAATTATATATATATTTCTAAACAATACGAATATAATAGTCCGAGACAAGGAATAAAATTTTTTTATTGATGGGGAACTTGTGGGGGGAATGAGAAGCGAAGGACAACTAGGCCTCAAAGAGACAATAAGACGGATTTTAGCCATCGCCAAAAAAAATTTACCTAGCAAAGTTGGGTATATTTTTGGATAGTAAGTGACATGAGAGACTAATATTGATTAGAATTGAAAATCATTTGAACTCAATTTTTTAGCAAATAATTACACAGCATATATATAAGTGTGACTTTTGAGATAAAAATTTCATGGCCTACAAATTACTTTCTCTATCACATGACATAAATAGACAATACACCTTTCATACTTCACTACTTAAAAATACATGTAAATTGTGCATCGATTTCTCTAATATCCACTGCACTGGGCTGTGAGTTTAATGCCTTAAAAAATGTGTTGAACTTAAACATAAAGGTAACGCTTGTTTTATAATTTTATTCTAATGACGTTTTTTAATGATAAAATAGATTATTAATAATTCTAGTGATTTTGTGATAATTATTAGAAATTTTGATCAATTTTTATCGTCTACGATAAAAATAACTAACTCAACTTTATAGGATTACCAATAATCTTTTTAAAAAACATCCTTAGCATTAGTTTGACCTTAGTTCTTAATAAATCTTAGACCAGCTGAACCCAAAAATAGACAAAGCTAGCCTCAGCTTGCCTTTCATTTTGATTGAGCTTGCCATTATTTTTCAAATACTGGTTATATATGATATAAGTTTAATATCTTTTACTAAATTATAAAAAGAGCCAGTTAAAAGGTACAAGTAAGTTAGAGGATTATTAGATAGTATGCTAACACCTAAATAATTTCAATTTTTTAAACTTTTATTGTAAAATCTAGCCCGTCAATCCGATGTTTTTACGACCGGTTTGGCTTTTGATTCGATTCAGTTAGCGTGTAGCCAATTTGTTTGATCGGATTAACACTAAGTGGATCCTTTTGTGTTGTTGTGGACTTGAACATTAGGAGTGTCTACCATTGAATATTATCCGATTGGTCCCAAATGTCAAGTTTGGACCTTGTTATTATTTTGGGTGTTTAGTTAGCCTACGACCTTGAGTTGCATTAGAGTCGTGCTGCATTCATCATTGGCATACCCTCGAACCCTAATCGTGCATTAGAAGCCATGCTGCCCCTCTTTCCTCATGTTCTTTTCCTTTTCCTTCTTCATCTCTCCTCTCTTTCTTCTTCTTGTCCCTTTTTCTCCAAGGGCGCCTTTGTGATGAGGTGTTTTGAGGTTTTTTATATAAACCCTAGCTGCCCTCTTTTCTCCCCCTCCGTTCTCCTTCTCTCCCCACCTCTTTTCCCTCATTTCTCCCTTCCTTTATCCTCTTTCTTCCCCCTTTCTCCCCCCTTCTCTTCTTCTTCCTTTGAATGTGCTTTCCTTCTTATTTTCTTTGATTCTTTTACATGATTTTCATTGTTTCATATATAATCTTGATAGGATCATGTATATCATATCATTTTGATTATTTTGGTATATTATTTAATATATTTTGTATGTTAGATTATTATAAAAAATAATTTTTATATAAAGCTTACACATTTATTAATATTTGGGTTGTGTTTTATGGGTTTGATGATTGTGCATGGTAAAATACTACCTAAATCGCCTAATAAAAATTATAACAATAAAAATATTTGAACTTTAAAGATATGGGTCGCGTTTGAGTCGCCTCGGATCGTGCACTAAATATCAATTAATTAAATGAGAAATGTAATAATAAATTTTGTGTGTGTCTAATTTTAAAATGAACTCACCGTGTGAGCTTAATTGATTTTACAATGAAATTAATTGATTTAATAAATACAGATTTATTTAATAAAAATAATTAATTGTACATTTATGTTGGGTGATTACGATATCTAAATTCTCTCTGCCGAAGTGAATTGAATTTTTACAATTTGGCATCTTTTAAGCTTGAGATCTTAATTTACCTCGATAATTTAACTGTTGGGTTATCAATTAAATTACCAACCAAATCATATTATTTTAATAATAATTTAAATGTTGTGTTACTATTTAACATATTAGGGTATTTCAAATTTAGGTGTCCAGATCCCACGACACACTAACATCTCTTGATATCTGAATTTCATGTGTCCAAGTCCAATTGATGTTCTTAATATACTGATATCATACTTATGATTTTAACACATAATTTATTAACTTATTCGGCTTGTTGCACAACATCAGAATACACATGTGAGAATAATTATCAAATTAGATCAATTGTGTGTTATTTAATTTTTTATTGCATACCATGCATCCTTGTTGTATGTAGGACAGTTCATAAGTGTTGCACACATTCATCATGCAGGAGTGTGTAGCTGTCTGCATCGCTAAGCCACTAGGAGTTAGGTTTGCCGCAGTAGGATGAGGATTTCTTCTCAGGTCCGTTAGAACTCTCTTCTACTTGATTTTTTACTTGGCTCATGTGATTTAATTTATATTGTAGAACGTAGTTAATGATATTTAATTATATCTATAGGACATTTAATCGATCTTTTAGATTAATAAACCTCAAGGATAAGATTCATTGACGAGATTTCGAAAGTTACAAGATTCAGTTTAAAGTCGCATTTTAGCATTATACAAAATGTCATTCCTAGACTTAATATATGTATTACGTTTTTAAATTTTGACTTATACATGAGATGGATGAGATGCGTAATGTCATCAAGGGGCTCGTTTAGTACCCACATATGGTGCTCGGTGACAGTTTATATATATGATATCATTTTACTACTTGTTA
The DNA here is from genome assembly GCA_033002965.1 of Piper betle. Classification (NCBI taxonomy): domain Eukaryota; kingdom Viridiplantae; phylum Streptophyta; class Magnoliopsida; order Piperales; family Piperaceae; genus Piper; species Piper betle. Next base: position 53,758 of record JAURVB010002795.1, on the reverse strand, counting down.
GGATTGTATATTTTAGTAGTATATTTCAACATGTTTGCCTTCGTCGAGTATATTTGAATTGTGTAGTGCTAGAGTGATTATCCACTAGGCCCTATTGGTTGTATTACCTGCATGTTACCGTGAACTACTATCCGGTCTATGTGTATGGTTATCAGTAATTATGATTATTATTCGGCCCTATTAGTCATTTACTTATGATCAATGTGTTTATGGAGAAGTTGTTGTTTATTTGGGTTCCTCATGGATAACTACTTTATCCATTTGTCAATATTGAGATTTTTCCTATTAGTTATTTAGATTCAGTGATGCTCGTTACTGACACATTTTCTTATAGTATATAAGTGAACAAGTGTGGCAATAGCCGGTATAACGGGGCAGATCCCAAAGAGCCTGGTGGATGCTAGGCTAACTTTTTGGTGTTGTGGGCTTTTGGCGTGTTGTGTTCTGTCCCTTGTGAATTTTTGTAATTTTTGGATATGTATGACATGTTTTTATTGATATTTTGGGATTATAGATCATGTGATGATGTTGTGGTCGTGTGACCTTGAGACTTGTACTATGACTTATGCCAGTTTGTGCCTTGTGATATGATACTATGACAATTTTCTAACTTTTACTTACCTAATTGTATTTTCTCTCTTTTTCAGATGAAATACTCTTGAGTACATAGGTCTAATTTATTTTGTGCAAGTTTTTCAAGTTTTGGAGTCCTAAAATTGATGATTAAATAATTCAGGCACATAAAATCATACTAATTGTAGAGGTATATGGAGCAAAGCAAGAAAATGAGTTGCGGGCCCAATGAATGTGAAATCTAAGTTAAATATAATATGAATGATCTGAAAATATAGCATAATGCCTTGAAAATGCTTTTGTGAATGCCTATGAAATATTCTGTGACTATTTTGTGATTTATTGATAATTATATAGGTTGTACAATTTTTTTATTGTTCTATTTATATGTGAGACTGATAAATTTTTTCCAAAAACTTAGTCTCCTTTATAAATTTGATTCATCTAAGATGTCCTACGTCCTACTTACATACATGAGTCAAACTCTAAATATTTTCCATGCATTTTGGGTATTATTTATGCATTAAATTCCCTTAATTTTAGTCTTTTAATTTTTTGAGTGGTTATGTCCTTCTTGCACCAGGTTTTTATTTCAATGAGTTATGAATTTATATATTGAAATTTACCAGTTTGATTCAGTTTGATTTGTGGGCTAAATCATGTCAAAATCCAAGTTCAACGCAAACTAATCTAAAAATTAAAAATGACAATTCTCAAAATTTTTTATTAAGATTTTTTTCCAGTCAATTTTAAGCACAACTTGTTCACATTTTAGATGGGGCCACCAGCTTTATTAGCTTAATCGACTGGTTGTATGAAAGTAGTCCCTGTTGGTTGCCGACTCATAAACCTCAACCTTGAAAAAAGTCTCTATATCCATTCTTGTTAATAAAAAATATTAAAAAATGAGATTTAGTTAATTAAAATATATAAAAAAACTCAAATTATTATAATTTATTTTTTCATTAAATTATAAATCTATCTTTAAAATTAGAATCAAACTCTAAAATATTAAATGATATTTTTTGACTATCGAATAAAAATTAATGATCTATTAAATCAGAATTCATCTGATCTTATTGTGGGCATATTACCTGATTGAACTTAATTGGGCACATGCTTATTTAATGGGCAGTTGTCGTTTACGTAATGCAGCACAACACGTGTTGTCCAAAAGTTCCCAAGTCGGCATGTTTCCTGTCAATTCCGATCGATATACTCAATATTAAAATGTGATTAAAAATATCGTATTCAAACAATCAAAATATAATAAAATATAAAAAATAATAATAAAAATAAAAATTACAAGTTTAACCCGATTAACTTCAATATTTATATTTTTATAAAAAAAATAATAAAAATACCTTCTTTTACAAAAGGATCAACGATTTTAATTTGGTTAACTTTAATTTTTAATTTTTTTACTAATAGGATTTATTTTATTTGTCTTAAAATATATAATAAAAAATAAATTATTGTATTTATCTTCTCATTAAATTAAGAATTATGTTTAAAATTAATTAAAATTTATATTTAAAATATTAAATAATTATAATTTATTTTATTATTCTACAAAAATTTAAATATAAAATTAAAATTTTTATAATACAAATCGCATGTCGCTATACCTTGCTAAAATAACTTGCTAGGTACCGAGGCCGATACGTTCGACAAATATCACAGTAATTAGCTCTTTTTACACGATTCTCCAAACAAATATCTGAGGTCGACCTTTTTCTTATCCAATCAAACAACCCCACAGAGTCACTACAAACACAAATAAAGTAGGGATATTAGTCGTGGTCCACATAGCACCTAAACTCTATCCTTCCCCTCACTCAATTATAGACACCACTATTAGTCGTTGTCTCACATGTGTACTTCTCTTTCATCGTCACCACCTCCGAAGTAAGAGAACCCACCTCCGCCTTTCCCCTTTCCCACCATTTCCCCCGTGTTTCTATCCTGCTAGTGTTTTGACTTGTTTTTAGTTAATAGAGGGTGGGGTGAGGAAGAAGCCGTGCTTTTGGAAGCATGGAAGGGCAGAGAGCGGTGGGGGTGGCGATCGACTTCTCGCCTTGTAGCAAGAAGGCTCTTGAATGGACGGTCGACAACCTTATCGGCGACGGCGACCATCTCATTCTAGTCAACGTCCAGCACTCCGGCTATTACGAGGAGGGGGAGATGCAGCTTTGGGAGGCCACCGGTTCCCGTATGATCCACCTGCCTTCCGATCCGTTATATTATATATCCACACTTACTATTTTATGCATGCAAATCTCTAATTGACTTTCTTATTAAATTAGCATATTGACGTATTTTTTTTCGGTGAGGCACCGCTGTTACGTTACGTGGACTCACTAAATTAATTAAGAAATTAATTTTAATTTTAATTTCAAATTAATCGAATATTATCTTCTAATATTTATGTTATTAATTAATTTAAAATAATGATAAAAAATTTTATAAATATAATATTTTTTCCCTAGGCTCAATAAGGTAGAATAATGATAGGGATAATATATTGTGAAAATTAGACTTTTTTTTTTAACTGTGATCATGTCTTGACTTGCGTATGGTGACTCTTATGCGTGAAGTTTTTATCTTATTTTTATTTTATCATATACTTAAATTTTACACAGTATTTCTTCATCTTGTGTCTCTGTGCGTATTGCATTGTTTGGAGGGTTCTAAAAAGATATTGTTTCACAGCTTGTTTCATTGATGTTCTTATTTTCCCCTGTTTTGGCTTTAGACAAGAATATGATGATGCTAACGTCTTGACTTGAAATTGGATTGCATCAATGTTTAAATCCGCTGTCTCATTTGAGTTAACTCGGGGCTTCACAAAACAACAACAACAATAATAATAATAATAATTAAAACAAAGTAAAACAAAAACAAACAAATACCATTTACTTCGTTGTTGGGAAAACATGCAATTTTTATATTTGTAATTTGTACAAACGCCAGATATGTAATTTAACTGTTGCGTGTACTTCTTCCCCTTTGTAGCTGATACTACTATCGGGGACATGGCGTTCGTTCCTAACTACTAGTGAAACCTTGTATCATTCGATTAGCTCATTTATCCTTGGCAACCTTACCGATCTTAAATTTCCCATTATTGATGTGAGTACATCCTTTGTAAACTGTGTTTCTTTTTCAGCTTTGATTCCTCTTTGCGATTTCTCAGACCCCACGATTGAGAAGAAGTATGGTGTCAAGCCTGATGCCGAAACATTAGACATACTCAATCGGGCAGCATCTCAGAAAGAGGTAGAATTTTTCTTGTGGGCTTGTATATATATATATATATATATAATTGTTATGGTGCGCTGCAAATTTGGACCGTTGGATCGTAACTTTGCCAAAAAACACACCCCCCCACCCTTCGCCGCCCGCCCCTACCGTCCAGCCGACCCCCGCCGGCATCCCCGGCCCCCCTCGGCGGCGGCCCCCTCCTCGGCCCTCCACTGCCTCAATCCACCCCCCTCTCGCCCCTGCACCCGGCCTGTCGCCCACCGCCATCCGCCACCACCCCCGCTCCGGGGGGGGGGGGAGCGGTGGCGGATGGTGGTGGCAGGGGGCGGTGGGCCGGGTGCAGGGGCGAGAAGGGGGGTGGATTGAGGCGGTGGAGGGCCGAGGGGAGCCGGGGATGTCGGCGGGGGTCGGCCGCATGGGCCGCGGCGGGGCTCGGCCGGACGGCAGGGACGGGCGGCGGAGGGTGGGGGGGTGTTTTTTTGGCAAAGTGATCTAGGCCGTTGGATCGCAGATTTGCAACGCACCATAGCATCACTGTATATATATATATATATATATATAAAAGGGCATCCACTGTCGACACTTAATATTTTGATATTATTATTCTCATTTCTCAGGAACTAACTGCTGCTTTTTGATGGTAACAGATTGTGGTGGTTCTGAAAATATACTGGGGAGATCCTCGTGAAAAGATATGTGAAGCCATTGAGAATGTACCTCTGAGTTGTCTTGTGGTTGGGAGCAGAGGACTCGGCACTCTGAAGAGGTTACATAATTATGATTTGGAAAAAAATTTCTTCATTAAGTTTCTCTTGTTAGTTTATATGTTTCTGTCCGATCCTAGCTGACGACAACTTATCTCCTATGGAGCGCTTTTAATTTGTTGTGAACTATTGGTGCAGAGCAATACTGGGGAGTGTGAGCAACCATGTGGTTAACAATGGCACCTGCCCTGTTACTGTAGTGAAGCATTGAAGCTAATATGAGACATTGTAGGGAGAATAAGCAGCATTGGCTGCCCTCATCTGCGACTCTGAATTTGGAATTTTTCCTATATCTAGACTGTATTGTGCTGCCCCTTAAAAATCATTTGGCACTTTTAAGTTAACGAGACGGGTGTCGAGATCTTCAATCTTGATCAGGTGTGGTGTGTTAACCTTTATTTGACATGGACGTTTTTCTCCCCTTGAGCATGTCGATTTTCTGTGCGAACTCTATGCTGTATGAGCTGCAACCTTCCAAATAAATGAGATAACCATCGTTTCAGAGTTGTGGTTCAATTGTGGAGGCACATTGGTCTTTCTTAGAGAATTTTGGTACTGGGGAATCTTTCAATTAATATCGTTAACCAATGAAAAAATATTTTTCATCTGGGGCGCATTATTGTTAATTAACAGTAACAAAAGCAGCAGCTACATGAAACTGCCAAAGAAGATAAAAATTTCAGTTCCCAGATAAAAAGTTTGTTTTTCATTATTGATCATACAAGAATCTAACCCCCTTAAACAAAGTATGGGGGATCGATGTGCTCTTCTGTGGATAATGCTAGTTCACATCTCACTTTTCTGAGGGTAGCAAATGCAACAGTAAATCCTCTGTAGCAGCTTCTTATTGATCTTTGTTACCACAATCGGTGGAATGTAACTGTTTTTTACCTCACTATAATATAATAGGCAATTCTCTGTATTATGATTATAATGATAAGCTGTAATATATTTATATTTTGTGTCTAGTTTCAAGTGTTTAAGCATATCTAATTTTTGAGGTTTTCATCCATTCTCATTATATTTCTATTAGTTTTTCGGTAGAATAGGTTGGTTGAAATTTCTCAATGGCCAATAATATTTTTTAGTGCTAAAATTGATAATTTTCTGATTGTTGTGAGAAGTTAGAGATAGATCGCTATTGTATGTAATGAAAATAATTAACTCAGATCACCGGAGTTTTCAATACCCTATCTATGAAATATCATTAAACTTTATATTTTATGGCTAATTGACGCGTTGAATATTAGAGGGAGGCCGGTGCCAATGACAAAAAATGTTATATTAAAAAATGTGAGAAGACTACATCAAAATCAGAATAAAAATAAATAGAGGAAATTCCAAAATTTAAATTAATGTTGTGGCTTTGGAAAGTGATTGTTGTGGCACTTTGCATATGGAAAAAGCGTTCGTAGGTGAAAGTCGTGGCTCTTAACTGAGAACTCGAAAGCTACAACCCTAGCAAGATGAGGAATTAACAAATGAAGGTTGCAATGCCCATCTCTAGAGGCCTAGCGCGAGTAAAAATTACTTGGAAAGTTCTAATTCAAGAATCTAATTTTTGAATTTCTTAAGGTCTTAGTTTAAGAGTTGATTTTTTAATCTACTTATTGAATTTAAAATTGTATGGCCCATGGATGTCTTATTTAATTTAGGATATTAATATATTTATTTATTGCCAAACCTTAGATTATAATTATACTATGGATTAAAAATTCAAAAAATGATTAATACTATAGTTATTGATTTAAGTAATATTTTTACCTATTTATAACTAAAATTTGTATAGTGACTTAAAATATTTGTTTGACCTTTTTATCGAAATTTTAGATGGATATTTTTTATTAAAATTAAATAAATATTTACTATTTAATTTAAAAATAATCATTAATTATATAGTTTCTTAACAACAATTTAATTATATATGCACATTATTAATTAATATTTATGATAAATTTTAAGCATACTTGTTGAAATAAAATGCGAATCCAAAATCGGGAATCTAGTAGGGTTTGAAGTAAGCAATGGCGATGGCGATGGTTGGCAGCGACCAAGCCATCTCCTTGTGCGAAATCAATATCTTGGAAATCCTCTCCCGCCTCCCCATGCCGGAACTCCGCCTGTGCAAATCTGTCTCCAAGGATTGGCACCGCAATTTGGTTCCGTACGCCCTCTCCCTCCGCTCTATTAAGCTTGCCTTCCTCCACCTCAACTCCGCGGGGGTGCCTCGCATATTCTCCATCTCCGATCACGGCTGCATTCACTACCATGGTGAACACCCCTCCTCCTTGTTCTACACGATCTCCTTGGAGCGATACAGGCTTGCTAAATTTCTGGCCTTCTGCAACGGGATGACCGTTGCCTGCACGGAGGCCCAACCATCCCGAGACATCCATCGCCCTAGCAGCTTCACAAAATTAAGTTGAATCTCTTGTACATTGTCAATTACGTCGTCTACAACCCCGTCTGGTCAGACATCCACCATCCATCCCCCTCCTGGGAGCCGACACAACGGGTTCAACTTTCTGGTGTTCGACCCCGCCGCTCGTCTCCGTGCTTTATGATTGTCAGTTTGATGTGGGGGGACAATCATGAGAGGTCATATCATTACTCTTCCAAAACAAGCGCGTGGCGGCAATCTTGTCCGGTAGCCGACGGTCAGATTTGGCCAAAGATGCTTGTTTGACCGCCGGTGGCATCGGGGAGGGTGGGGATTTGATTTTTTATTTTTAGAAATACATTCAATTTGGGCCATCTTTTTAATTATACGACCAAGGGGGAGAAAATTTTCCTGGCCCGTGTTAGTATAAATTATATATATATATATATATATGTATATATATATATATTAGTAAAGTGATTGTGCGCAAGGTAGAAAAATTTTTACCCTAAATTTTATCCTGGTTGTTTGATTAGAAGGACAACTCAAATTAATTCTTATTATGAAATTAAAAAAAATTCTTCCCTCTGCCACCACTCCTCTTCCCTTCGGTAGACCTCCACTGTCTTTGCCCTGTACCAGTAGCTGGTCACCCCCTACCATGCCTACGCCAGCAACTCACTCCCTATGTCGCGTCATCCTCTCCCTCGTCCCCCATCGCTGCCTTCACCGCAGACAACTCCGCCACCTCCCTAGTGGCGCCTCCCTCCCCCTCCTCAAATACACAGTCAGATCGGGCTACGTGGCCTCAAATGTGGGATTGCGGCCTTATTGGGTGGCAGGGCCAGAACTGGCCGTTGTCAGCCAAGTTTGTTCGCTGCGGGCAAGACCAGGCCATCCCCTAACTAGATCTGATCAAGGGACGACCAGGTCAGGCACGTGGTGGCCAGACCTAGCTAGCGATGGCCAAATCTGGGTGAGCTGCCTATAAGGTTGCTCGGCCACAAATGTGGCCTCGCGACTTGATCCGACTGCGACCAATTTGGCTGGGGGGTGGCTAGACATGGTCACCTTTAGCCTTAGGCGCCGCGCCCGCCACCCTTGGCCGGAGGGGCACCGTTGTAGCCGGTGCCTTTGAGAAAAAAATTAATTTCTTTTTGAAAACAATGTATCTGGGCTGTCTTTGTAATCGAACGGCCCATACCTTTATATATATATATATATATATATATATATATATATATATATATATATATATATTTGCGCGTATTTATCCGGCCACGTATATAATTTCTGAAGAATTGGTCCATGCTATTATAAAACTGCCAGAGGAGATTACAAGAGAAAAAGTCTCCGTCATTCAAAACTGAAGGAGAGAATTTGGGTGGAAAATCCTGACGGTTTATGATCCCACGCCCGTAATATCAAAACAGAAGAAGCGTGGAAAACTCTATAAAAGACAAAGCCCGACGTATTGGGAAAGGGGGGCTCGTATGTTGGAAAGAAGAGAAATAGAAGAAAGAACAGGGGAAGAGCCCCTCGCCAGAGATTTATCTCCGGCGACCCCCTGGCCAACCACACCGCCATCTTTTCTGTGAAGCATTGCCAAAGAGAACATTTCCATAGCCTTGAAGATGAAACCTACCTTGTTGCTGTTGCACATGCCGGAATAAAGATTGTTGTGAAATTGTCGCCATTGCCATGAGAAGAGGAGAAGACCGGTGAAGCAAGGTCTCCAACGCCAATGTCCGTCCAAGACCTCTCTCCATTTCCAGTATTCCCTCACTTCCCTCAAAGCCAAGCCGCCAACCAAAGCTGTGCCCAAACCCGCCGGCAATGAAGAAGAAGATAGCATCTCTGTTTTGCAAGTTCAACGTCCAATTTTTTGGGCAACATTGGCCGTATTGGACCAGTCCGAGACCACAGGCGTGAAGCTTGAAGTGCCCCCTACACAACGCCTCGAGGACTTGCCGCCGGATACTCCTGTCATCGCTGGGGAATCGCCACGAAGCACCCCACCAGAGAATGGAGGGAGAAGGCGGAAAACAAAGCAACGAAGAGCAGATTTTGCTGGTTTTTTCGACCAGTGACGGCCGTTCCCAGCGCCACCGTGGAGTGAAATGTGAAGACGGAGGAGTGGTCTCGAAACCCAAAGTGAGATTTCCCGGTGTTCGCCATTGCAGTCGCCGGAGAAAAGCCACGAAGAGACCCATCCGACCAGAGGAAAAGATAGCAAACAGAGCAGTAACAGCAGCAAAAGCCAGATTTCGCAGCCGTTTTCCGACCACCTCCGGTAGTTACCGGCCCCAAAGTGGTGACCAAAGTGAAAAAGAAGAAGTATTTTACAAACCCAAAGTGAGATTTCCCGGTGTTCGCCATTGCAGTCGCCGGAGAAAAGCCACGAAGAGACCCATCCGACCAGAGGAAAAAGCAGAAAACAGAGTGGAAAACAGTCGCGGAGAGCTGATTTCGCGGCGATTTTTCGATCAGCGCCGGTCGTTCCCAGACCTTCCGTTGATATCAAGTGAAGGTGGAGAAGTGATCTACAAGCCCAAGCCGAGAACCGCCGGAGTTCGTCGCTGAGGTCGCCGGAAAAAATTGAGAAGTGACCGATCGGAGCAGCGTAGCACAAAAGTGCAGAAAAGTATCCAACTTTCCGGCATCCGACCGACCGACCGGAGCCGCCGTTGATTGTCGGACCACCTCCAAGACCTTCAAAATTCTGAGATCTACAGTTCTGGGTGAACTCCGCCACCATCAGACACCGGAAAAGCCGCCGCCGGAGCCCCAAAAGCGCCGCCGCGTCACGCCGTAGCCGGGTCTGTCATGCCCGTTTACCTCTGACCGAGTCCGCTTTCCTGCCAGGCCCGTGATCAGATCCATCTGCTCCACAAATTGCTAGACCCGCGAACAGACCCGGAACCGTGATCGTGTCCGAGACCCGCCCTGTGACCCGGATTCGAGTTGGTGCACCGTGTACCAGAAGCAGACTGGCGTACGCATAAAGGAAAGATAGCCTGCGCACGCCATCCAGTCTGGTCCCGTATTTATTTGGTTTAAACCAACTCGGAACGGCCTGGTTCAGTGTATTAACGTTCCAAAATAATTTGAAGGCATTATAGATCTTAGATTGAGCCGAAACTTACTACCCCACCATTTTTGGACGCTCTGGACACATTGGTAGGGTCATTTTAAGGATTTAAAAAGTAGAAGGGATAATTATTGGCATTGGAGTCAAAGATCTTAGGCGAATTGATTTACCGGTGGCAAAAATTCACTGTTTTGTGTAACTTGTAAAAATCAACGGAGAAATAGTGGATTGTGAGTACTAATCTCACCGTGGACTGACTTAGGGATTCAAGTTGAACCCTAAGGAACCACGTAAAAAATTCCCTGTATGTCATTTTACTGTTTCTATTTTCATCGCATTATCTCTTTGCGTGGCAAGGGCGCCCCTCGGTCCCACCGAACCTTTAAACCCGAATCATACCCCAGAATTGATTCGAGAGGGCGGACGATCCCGTGCCCGAACAATATATATATATATATATAATCGTTTAATTATATGGATAACTCATATCTTTTATAAAAAAAATCTCTTGCCCTCCTAATCAACAGAGGCCAAGCTATAGATGGTAAGAGTTGACTGCCCTTAACCATAAGTATGAAGAGTCGTATAAATATGTTATGGAGGACGTGTATACTCGATGTAAAAATAATAGTTTCAATTATGTGATAATATAAGTTAAGTTATTAGCATATATTCAAAAGTATACGAGATTTAGATAGGCTAGTTATGAGTTTAAGGGTTAGATTTAGGTCTTTACCGTGCATAGAATCTATTTGAATTTTTTAAAGAATCTCTTTTACGTGTATTTTAAAGATTTTAGACCGAAAAAATGCTTCAACGGGCCTAATTTTAATTTAAAATTTAAATTATTACCAATAAAATTCAGGATTGCGTGCCTTATTTAACTTTGTCGAAAAGATTCTAGTCTACGAGTCTATGTTAGGCTCCGAATTAGTTCATAACTTTCGACGGTGTCAATTCCTGTCGTCCCCGACCCTACCGATGTCGTCAACGTGAATCCTGTAATCCCTCCTCCACGCGCAAGCCTTCCCTTTCCGCTGACGAGGAGGTTAGTCGGCGGAATCTCGCCGTGAAGCGCCCCATCGAAGCAGAAAATAGATGCAAGGGGTCGACTTGGGAGTTTGCCGCCGGCCGGCCAAGGACAGACATTCAGATTGTATTGCGCACATACCTCTGTCGAATAGTGTCTCGAAACCTCCCCGGAGAGACTCTCCTGTGACCGGAAAAACCCCAGAAACCTCCCTGCCGGAGAAGATAGCCGTCGCGCGTCACCTATTTTGGAGCCTCCGTTCCGTCAGCCCCGGATACTGTTGGCATCCCCCTCACGTTACGTAGATTTATCTCATTTTTCGTATCAATACCCAACTAGTCCCCGCCGTTTTCCGCCACTCAGACCGCCAAAAAGATCCCCTTATGGCCGGAGCTTTCCGACAAAACCGCGGCTGGAAGCTGCCATCTCCAATCGCCGGTCCACCGTAATCAGACTATTAACGTAGATCCCTACTGATCTGGGCGATCTACAGAACCCTTCACCGCCGAGGAAGCCGCCGCCAGGAGCTCCATCTCGCCGGCACTGCACTGCGCTAGCCGGGTCTGTCGTGCCCGCCCAAGCTGCCAAGCCGGAGCCAAATAGCCTGAGCCAGGGCCATTTTCTTTTTTCTTTTGATTTTCACATTCAAACTCTTCTTGATTATAACAATGTCTAGCTCTTATTTAGCCAAATAAATCCATATACTTTATAACCTATGTCCATATCATCATGTCCAAGTACTTATAAGCTGATATCCATTCATGTCCAAGTGTTTACAACTTATCCAAACTCATAAATTGAGTTTCATCATCACAATAATTCATCCAAACTCATAAGTTGAGTTTTATAATCCAAATAAGATAACTCCATAAGCTTCTTATAATTAGTAAGCAGATATAGAAAATAAATAGACAAATAAATGATAGAAGGAATCAAGTCCTAATTTTGGTAATTATTAAGTAGATTTTGGCCCTTATTCAAAATGACTAGCTAGCGATTTTATAAGAACTCAATCTTAATATTTCTTAAAGTCTCAAAACTCTTGTCTATTATGGATATAGGATTATTTTCAATACTATCCTGCACTTGCAAGGCATTTATTCCATACTTACAAGGCAGGTAAGCATTTAACAAGTAGTTTTTTGGCCATGTATTATACTTGTCAATTTGGGTTTTAACAAACGACTGCATAATTATTTAATTTGTCATTTTTTAGGTTTTAACAAACGTCTACATCACTTAATGGTTCGACACAACAAGGGTGAGTAAACCCACAAGTTAATGGCTCTAATACGATATGAAGATTTAAGATTAAAAAATAACTAGATAGCTCTTTTGGGAGAGCTTAAATCTTAGTATTTATCAAAATTTTAATTATATATATTATAGATGTAAGACTATTCTCAAAAATCAGTACTCCGGTCTTGACCTAAACACTAAATGATCCAATCACATTAAGGTAAAAATATATATGTATATATATAGAGAGAGAGAGAGAACAGAGATGATTTCACGTGAATAAATGGAGAGACAAATTAAATTGCACCAGTTAAACTCCAATTAGCACGTAATCGGTTAAACAAGAAAAGCTGTGATCCCTCCAAGCTAGTATTTGTATGCATGGTCTAACGGCGCCGGAACCTTAGTCATGTGTGATGATGATTCCCATCTTTTAACTTCGTTCCTATTTCCTTCTTTAGCTGTCTATACCTCTTCTTCTTGCCTCAATTCTCCTTTTCTCCGCCCCACTGTCTCGCCTACCACTCAACGCCGGCGACGATGACAATGGAGCCTCTCTTCCTCTTCGCCATCTTCCATTCCCTCCTCTTCTCCCCTTCCTCTGCTCTTTGCGTCCCAAGAACAACACTTCCAACGGCCGCCCGCCCGTCCAAGCACCGCCACTGCCGTCTCCCCGCCCCGTCTTCCCATCCCCACCTCCCTCCCAAAGCCCGCCGCCGCCTCCCCGAGCCGTCGTCGTCCCATCCCCGCCTACCGCCCGAAGCCCGCTGCCGGTGGACCGGAGTGCTCCCTCAAGGCCATCTGCTCCCGCACCTTAAACCCCGGCTTGTGCGATAACATGCTCACGTCGTACTTGGTGGGTGCTTCTTCGATCACTCCCCGCGCCGTTCTGGATGCCCACATGACCGCCTGCTCCGATTACACCAGCAAGGCGGCCGCCTTTGTGACGACGCTCATGGCCAACCCCCTCACCCTGCCCATCATGTCGGCAAGCCTGGCGGTGTGCAAGGATAACTAAGCCGACGCGCAGGACAACATCAACCAGAAGGGCCGCGCTCGCCGCCGGCGACAGGAGCACCGTGAACATCATGATGAGCGCGGTGATGTCGGGCTATGAGACGTGCGAGGACGGGTTCATGGAGCTCCCGGGCGTCAGATCGTCCATTGCTTCCTTCAATGATATGTTGAGCAAGATCGGTAGAAATTGCTTGGCTATTGCCGAGATGGTCTAGGAGGAAGTAATCCATAACCATTTCTTTCTTTCTTTTTTCTCTTTTTTCAATTCTAGTTTCTCATGTTGTTCATCTAATTCGATGGTTCACTGATATGCCTTGCATGCTGTCATGAGCAGAGTGATGCAAATTATGATGTTGTAGAAGCTTCATTAAGAAACTTTGAGCTCTGTCTATATATATATATATATATATATATATATATATATATATATATATATATATATTATGGCTTTCAATTCCCTTCTAACCGGTGGAATATTTGACGCCAACCTCTCTCGTCTTATAGAGCTCCAGACTGATTTGTTTCCTTCAATCGCGTGTATATTGTTTGTCTGATTGTCTGCAACTCGAGAAAGAGTTTATTTATTTTCCACTTGTTTTACATTTCATTTTGTATGCAGGCTAGAACTACAAATGCATGTTATATATTCATTATGGTCCTGGTAATTAGTTCGCTTAAGATTATCTAATCAACTCAATATTAATTAAGGGATCATTTGGTTATTTGGTTTATAAAAAAATGTCAAATAAAAGAAAATTTTTAATTTAAAAATATTTCCCCTTCTTTATAGTGTATTTTATAAGAACTTTTATTGCAATGAAATTTCTAGGAAAGACCACTTGGTAAAAGTTTTACTTGCATTTTTTACCACAAAATAGTCTAAAAATAAATAATCTTTTAGTGAAAGATCAATATTTTGTCATGATTATACATAAAATTTTTTTTCTTTTACACTAACGAAGAAGCAGAGCCTAATAATTCGGGGAAGATCGATGCTTTTGTTACTGCTATGTATAAAATTTCAATATTGATCGATCTAATAATTACTGAATAAGTAATGACAAATACACGGGTAGATTTCATTATCTTAAGCTAGTCTTTTTGTGAACTAAACTTCAGTCCTTTTATCATAGAATTGCTCCCCACTTTAGGGTGGATGAATTCAACGATTAGGTGTCAACTATGGGACATAAGAAGATTAATGTGCATAGTTCATATTTCTTCTGTTTAATGAGAAAGACTAGCTCAAAGAAGAAGCAACCATTTGTGGCATTCAACCAAGAAAATGTTTTGCAAGTCACACAATTTTATACCTGTGTCTACAGTATGATCGAAACTTGGTAAAAAAATAAGAGAGGGCTTAAAGTTATACAGAAGCAAACAATGCCCTCACACACACATAGATATAGCAATGCCCTTCCACTAAGAATAGCGATATTAGGTTAATGAAAATCACCTGCAAAAAATAAACAAGCCGCAGAAGTTTTTGACGTTTCTCATCTCTTTACGTAAAGTGTATTATTTCATCAACCACCACATCGCCTTTTACTTTGAATAAAAAAATCCGAAGGCCATGGCTATGCTAATTACCAAATCATTTCTATCTACATGCATCAACGTCGTCAGATGATTTCAGAGCCAGAAATGGTCGATCATTTGTATTTAAATACCTTCATTGATTTAGAGTAACAAATATAGAAAAGTAGACATGGCCATGTACTCTAATGAGATCTTTACTACCTTTAATTTCCGCAAACCAAATTGTCATCCTTTACACGGCAAGCTTCCAAGAATACTTGGTTTTGAGGCGTTTGCCCTAGATAAGAAACAGATAATTCTCTTTTTTAAATAAAAAACGAAAACAGATAATTCTCTTTGCAGGAGCAGGAAATCAACCAGCCGTGAGAAAGGTGAAAAATAGAAGATTCAAACATTGATATCTGATTGCTAATATTTCTATGTTAGTTCTCAAGTAATGGCCCAAAGAAGCTGAACTTGGAATCATATTTTACAAATGACAATGTCAACATTTCAGATAACATTAAAATAAAAAACGCGGTACACCGAATTTGTTCTGTGTAATTACTGTCAATTTAAAATTACAATCAAATGATTATAAAACAGCAAGAAAGGGAAAACATTTATAAATGCTCAAATTATATTTTTAAAATCACTGCAATTGAATTAATCTATTAGAACTAAATGTAAGAAAACATTTTGAACATTTTTTATATGCATTGAGTAAGTTTCTCCCACCTTTTTTAAACATTGCCTGTTCTATACAAACTCGAAATTCGAAACCAATTACCTTCCATGATCAATGCTGATGGACATCTGGTTCATTGAGACAGGAATATTAGAAGAAGACGAGGTTTCTGATCCATCACTCCTGAACTCTCCACCCTTTAAATTGATAAATGGTGGCTGAGTAGGAAGAGGAAGGCTCCGAGATGAACTGGATAACATTTCAACCACTTTCCACATAGGAGGCCGAAGATTTGGAGATGCTTGCGTACATAAAAGACCAACATGAAACATATTTTGAGCTTCCTCTCCAGAGCATTCATCATGAAGATCAGGGTCTAGGAGTTCAATCAGAGTCTTTGATTTATAATGGTTCCATATCTATAACAAGAGTTGAAGGTAAAATTATACACTATAATGCAATTTGGAATAATATCTCACAAACTTCCACCATTAGACGGGAGAATTACCACAGCCATGAGTGAGTTTCCTTCAGCTGTTGGCAGGGAACTATTCTTTCGACCTGTAATTACCTCCAAAACGAGTATTCCGTAGCTGTAGATGTCAGCTTTTTCTGTCAACTGCCCATGAACAACATACTCGGGAGCCATATATCCTCTGAAAGAATAAAGAGATTAACATCAAATCAAAGCAAATAGGGAAGCAAAAGTTTTAGAGTAAAATAAAGCAAGGTGTTTACAAAGTTCCTGCTAGACCAGTACTCAAATGGCTCTGATCCTCTCCGATATAGCGTGCCAGCCCAAAGTCGGAGATCTTGGCTCTGAATTTCTCATCCAAAAGTATATTGCTTGCTTTAATATCTCTGTGGATAATTTTTATCTGAGAAGCTTCATGGAGGTATGCCAGCCCCTCTGCTGCACCGAGAATAATATTGTACCTCCTTGGCCAATTCAATTCCTTCTTCTTGAAAGCATCTAATTCGAAGTTGAAAAGAAAGCTAGCCAAATTAGTTCACTATGTTAACAGGATAAAATATTCATAAATTAGGTGTCTTATCTATACCAAATAAGTATTGATCAAGGCTAGTGTTGGGAAGGTATTCATAGACGAGAAGACTCTCAGGTCCTTCAATGCTGCAACCAAAAAGCTTAACAAGATTCTTGTGCTGGACTTGACTTATAAGGTTAACTTCATTGAAGAACTGGTCCACCCACTGCCTAGTGTTGAAAAACAACCGCTTGACAGCTATCTCTCTTCCATCAGCTAAAACTCCCTACCAGAAAGTGATAAACGGGAAAGCTACTATGTTACAAAAATGTAAAGTATACCAATTGAATTTTTAAGCCATTATAAGAATTACCTTGTAAACAGAACCATAGCCACCTTGTCCAAGCTTATTTCTTTGATCAAAATTATCTGTGGCTGTAAGGAGATCTTCATACTTGAAACAGAGGTGGGATTCTGAAATGGATCTAAGAAATTCCGATATGCCATCCCTGTCAGCATATTCTGGAATAGGAATCATCACTTCAAAAACCTACTTTCAAAGTAAACTTAAGATAGTTACAAAATTTAATCAGCTTCACTACCATGCTTTCTAGCTTTGGAAGTTCTTCTTATCCATATGACAGCTCCAAGAATAACCAACAGTGAAGCTGCAACGCAACCAAGAGCAACCCCCAATCTACGGCGAAAAGCTGAGTCACAACATGGAGTGAGACAGTGTTATAATCCCTATGAATTTTCTACGCACGTACCTCATCAATGAACATGAGTCATTTATCAAATCCCTTTTGAAAATCTACTTAAACCACACCAACAATCCCAATCCTTTCTTTCTCCATATCGCAAAAACTGAACAAGCTGAGGACAAAAGTCTCGTAAATGAAGCAAACCATCGCACTATCACTACCATCAAATTATCTCCCCGCACGAGGGGCCAATTTTTACCATAAAACAACTATGAATGGATAGAACCGAACAAAAAGCACAATCCGAAGCGAACAAAAACGAATATATGAAGAACTTCAGAGAAGAATAAAATAAATAAATAAATAAAGGAGAAGTATAATTACCAGAAGACTTGCCACTGAAATGCAGTGGTGTTTCATAGAAACTTTGCGTGGAGTACCTAACATAGCAGCCAGCATTGAGAGCCCTGCCATCGGTAGCAGGTAGACACCCTATAGCTCTACTCCTGGCATCTTCCAAGCAAGTCCGGCAAGCGGTTGCATTGAGCGACCTCCAGCACTGCGCCATCCCAAAAATCTCAACTTTTGAAGATGCCTTACCGGTACCGACCACGTAGTAATTGCTCCGCCCCGATGCCTCCGAGGTCAAGTTCCTTACCAAGCCGCTCGCCGCCGATCCAAAGCTGTCAGCATCCCCCGAAACGTTGGCCACCCCACAGAGAGAGCCATCGAACTGATCCACAGGTTGGCTCGAGAAGTTGTGGCCGGCGTAGGCCAAGAAGCAGCCCTCGAGGAAGACCCTGGCCGAATCGGCCGGCAAGCACGCCGGCAGCTTCACCCTGCTCTCGGCGTAGCAGAGCCGGCAGTCGATGGAGGAGAGGTAGCCGAAGCACTGACCCATGCCGTATACCTGGTCGGAGGTGCCGTTTCCGGAGGTGGCGAAGCCAAAGCCGGAGTCGGATACGCGCCGGGAGACTGTCTCCATGGTGTTGACGAAGTTGACATCGAACTCCTGAGGATCGTTGGCACGGCCAACACTACAGAATCGGCGAAGCAACGCCGGCGGGGGAGTTGGAGGAAGAATCGGCAAGAGAAGCCGGGAAAAGGTGCAAGAAGAGGACGGCGACGACGGCCAGCAACATGATTGAGGTCAGAGAAGGCCAATCGTGCGAGGACTGAATTGGTACGCTGGGCATAGGTAAGACGAAATCTTTTGGCCTTTGGGCGAGGAACGGAGTTAGCAGGTTGGGAATCAAGTGACGTTCACGGGGAGACGGCTGGTCGTTTAGTCCGTGGTCGTCGCCGTGGTAACTGACCAGAATCGTGAAAGGAAGGGAAAGAAGAAGAAAAAGTGGGGTGGCAGCCCTTTGTCAACATAATGTCCCATCTACCGTTGACTGAGGCTAAACCACACATGGTAGATGTAGTCCGCCATGGCATAACTTCCAAACTCCAGAGTTCGGCTAAACAATCACAGCGACAGACAGACCAAAGCCTCGCTTTTTTGTCCTTTGTTTATTCAGAAGCGAAAAATTGGACGGAAGGTCGGTCGTTAATTAGTAAATATTTAATGTTTGGTTTAGTTTTATTCGATTAAAATTTTGATATTTAAATATTTAAATTTGAAGTCGACTCTAATTTAAATCTTACGAGTTGAGTTTGAGCCGGGCGTGATTATAACTCGAACTCGACTCAATAAAATAATATAATAATATATTCTTTATATTATATTATATTATATTTATTTATATAATATAATAATAATAAAAAATTGAGATGATTGAGATGGTAAATATTCACCTTGATGGCCTCCTGAGGTCAATTTATATTGATTGCATTTATATCACGTGAGGTACTTTTAACTTTTAATCGAGTCAGTTTCAAGCTCATAAACGAGTTAAGTTTAATACACAATAATTATATTTTTTTAAAGTGAGGTACTTTTGACTTTTAATTGAGTCAATTTTAAGCTCACAAACGAGTTGAGTTTCAAACTCTCGAATGAGTTGGGTTCGAGCTCTGAAAAATTAAATAGTTTAAGTGTATTCAAGTTTTAGTCAAAATCAAATACATAAAAGATGTCTGTGTCCAATGCCAGCATATATATTCAAAACTCGCTCGATCTTGAGTCGAGTTCGAATGAGTTTTAAACTATTCGAGCCTGAGTTTAAACATAAGTTGAACTCGGCACGCTCACTCGCTCGTTCATTTAGCGCCCATACTTTGATGCTATAGATGGTAACTCTCTAGTTCACCGGCGTGCCGCGCATGGTTTTCTTTTAACGGAAATAAAATTAAAATGTTTTTAATATTATCGTGCATATGAGATTTAAAAGTTTTGGGTAAAATCAAAATTAGAAACTGTATTAATAAAGATAAAATTAGTGACTCTAACAAAATTAACAACATCATGATTAACATTTACCCTGATGACTAGGAAGTGGTAGGATCTAATAATCGAGGGATAGGGATAGATCTGTTTTCGATTTTAAATCACGCATGTGTACTATCTAAACAATTAATCTAGGGATGACTCAAAGTGGCTCTTACGGAAAGCTTTAATTAAATCTAATTATTTATCAAGACTATTTCAATTCAATTCAGTCAACCAAATATAAAGCAAACAATGGTTTTGATGGTTTCAAATAAAAGATTAAACCAGCAATTAAATTATATCAAATTTCTACCAAAGACGTCTCACTTGTCTTATGACCTAAGGCTCATAACTTCCGTCCGTTAATCAAAGTTATTTCAATTAATTCTGTCTATTCTTCCTCTAATGATTAAAGTTATGGATTGTTAACCAAGGGCTTTAAATTTCTTTTTAATTTATCATTCTAACCATTACAAAATTTTAACCACTTTGATCTAATTACTTTCTTTCTATATAATCAGAATTCTAGTAGTTTATTGTGAATAACCGGGTAACCGCTAACTAAGATGCCAGAATATACGTCTTATCTTATACCCGAATCAACTCCTCAATTAACTCAAGTATTGAACATAGATTACTATGTTTGTGACAAATTCATTTTTTTTCCATTTTTAGATAAAATCGTATCTCTTGACAATAGGTGATTAAACTATTATTGTCATTACAATATAAGAAAGATAATAATTAATATTAGTCACACCTGGTATTTTTATGTAATCTAATTTTAGTATTGATCATAGGATTAGAAGGACAGTTGGATGATAAGGATATTTTTGCTAATATCGTAAAATTACAACCATATGTGAATTAAATGGGCGGCCAGGTTTAAAAGCTGCTGATATTTAAAGGTTCATCTCATCTATAATAAATTGGAGCAAACAATCTATAAACATCAATCAAATACAGAGAAGAATTAATCTCCACAACTAAGTTCCATTATCAACCCTAAAGAATATAATTTATTCTATAAAATAATCAATATCAATCCTGAAATTCACTGTCAACGTCAAAGTCATTACAAGTTTGGAAGAAAATAGGAAAAGAATAAGGAAGACTCTTCAACGAAGTCATCTTACTTCTCTATTTACACACGTTATAAATCTCTTGTAACCAATATTTATAAATCACTTAACAAATTATAAATCGCTTTAAAAAGCCATTTTCAAGCTGTTAAAAGTCCCTCTACGCCGTCCTTCAACGAATATTTATAAAACTCTTAAGAAATTAGAAGCGGGCCCCACCGAAGACAATATCGGTAAATAAAAATTGGAATATTTCCTCATCATGCCAAGGTCAAGGTTCTCCGCTACTTCTCACGCAAGGGTGCAAATAAGCTGCATCGGGGCACAAAATGTCTAGAATTTTTGCACCTCCTTCGCGCCATCGCGCAGAATTCGTCGTACCAAGGCGTGAATCTTTTATAATCCGAGTTTAATTTTTTCAATTTTTAATATTTTATTTTCAAAACTTCATTCCAATATTATTACCTATCAAATAACACTAAGGGGGCGTTAGTGAAAATAACAACGTGAATTGTAATTATAAATTTGGATTCTAAATCTATATTAATGGGTTAATAAAATTAATTTTTTAAGTGTAAATTATATTTATATAATTTTTATATAATTTATAATTCAGCCCAAAAAACCACTACAAACCTGTTAATCAGATCGTACACTTCTTATTCATGTAAATTTGATTCAGATATTTATAGGCAAGTGATTCACACCAAATTTACAATTTAAACTCACTAAAAGGTATAATTTCATTCGGAGTAAATTAAACACTAAAATACTATTCATATTAGATATACGGTTTCACTTACCCCCTTTTTAATTGTATACATTAAAATAAGAGTTGGCTCAAAAACTCAATAATTTTACAATTTTATTAAAATGTCTAAACTATCACGGCAAACACTCAATACCCGCATAAACATTCATTTAAAGCACAAAATAATGACTCGTCCAAATTTAATTGCCTCCGGATTGAAGCAGCTTGATTAGGTTGCTGAATCTGGCCTTCCTTCAATTGAACTAGCCAGCCAATCATTGTCTTCTGGTCCTATAAAATTGGCAGCAAAGACTGTTCACGGCGGATCGGATCCACAAAGAAATAATTTTTTAATAAAATGGGTGGATTGGGCTGCTTTGCTTTTTTGGATAGAATTTTTACTTTTTTTCGATAAAAGTTCTTTCTAGCCTTTGTGTTAAAAAAATAAAGTGATTCATATGGATTTCTTTTTATTTTCAAAGTTGATTTATATTCAGGTAGATTTATTTGCATCTATGATCAACGGAGTTTTGGTCACTACTACGATAGTTGTGAAACATCGGTTGACGATAGTTTTTTATTTCCTTCTTTCTCGACGACAGCTAGGAATGTCAAGTTGACTCGGAGTAGGTCCTAAGGCCAAAAATTTCTATAGACCCAATTTAAATTTTTGGGAGTCTGTTTAGCCCATTGGCGCAGGGTTAGCAATAAATTTGTACTAGCTTGGGCTCAACCAGAGCTCGGCCTTTTAGACTAAATGACGAGTCAAATTAGTTTGGTTGAGTTTATATTTGTCATGTCTGTTAAAAATAATTGTATACTATTACATATTTATCATGCATACTGCCCTGTTTTTTAATGACCTACCGGAGTTATGGGATTGAGGCAAGGTCGCAGATGGTATTTGGCAAGACCCCGCAAGGATATCTTCCTAGCCCAACACAGGAGGCCAGCCACAGCCGCAGCACGGCTACTTTTTTTCGCTATATTTGGTATAGAGTCGTTGTAAGGCCGGTACTGGATGCACAGTATGTGGAGATGAATAAGCAAAGAATATGAAGGCTCGAGAGAGAAGATTGCTATTAGATCGCCCAGCGGCGGGGTTGGCATTTGGTCTCTGGTGGCGGATTCCGATGAGAAGAGAACAAGAATTGTTGAGTAATCATTTAAACACAAAAAGAGGTATGGTAACGGAGGTCAAAATGAGCGACATTTTCTGTTCGCTCCCATAATCCGTGACATGGATACTACTCTTCTGTTTCTTACATAGGAAATAAGCAAAAATATATTATGCATATATAATAGGATTCAGATTTTTAACAGTAGTTGGATCGAACTCGACCCGTTGCCATTACTACCTACAAGGACAGTTAAAAAATCAGATTATGGGTGAGCGTTGGTAGATCGGACGTCTTAGAAGATAGTATCTATCTCTGTCGAGTCAACCCGTGACAAAAAATTAGTTGTCTGCTGTCAAATTTCTCTAGTCAAATCTATAAAAATTTATTTTCATCTTTTATATATTATATTATTTAAATATTTTTTTATTATAAATGTTAATTTTTCTCACCGACAATTAATACCTCATTTATATAATTACTATCTCTTTTATTTTTCTTAGTTTCTCTTATATCAATTAACATAAAAATTCAAATCATTTTTAAAAAATATTTGAATAAAAAATATTATATTACAATTAAAAAATTAAGATTATTGTGATTTAAATTTAATAATTATCAATAATAATTTGCTAATAAACTTTAAAAATACCATTTATATTATTAATTTATAATTTTTATTAGTTACTCAATTGATCATTTGGTCAAACAAAATAATATCCATATTTAATTTACTTTTATCCATTATAATCTGTCGGCCAAATTTTTCTGGACATACTTCAAACACGACATTCGGGCGTTAGCGCCCACCCCTAAATTAGATGATAAAAGTGTAAAAATGCTACCATACGCTGCATCAAAATGCAGCGTATTGGCAGCATTTTTATTCTGGGCCGTTGGATGAAAATCCAACGGCCCAGATCTGTTTTCATGTTTTTCACCCCTCCCACATTTTTCCTGCGTCCGCCTCCTTCCCACCGCCGCCGGATTCTGCCGCCCCTGGCCCCGCCCTGCCTCGCCCCCACCCTCACCCCCTCCCGGCCCCGCCCCGCCGCCCCGCCCTCGCCCCCGGCCCTCGGGCCGCCCCAGCCTTCGGCGCAGCTGCGCCCCGACCCTGCGGCCGCCACCTTCGGCCCTCGCCCCCCCCCCCACGCGTTTCCCCCTCACCCCCCACCCCCCCGTCCGGGCGAGCCGCTGCTCCCCTGCCGCCGCTCGGTGCCGAGCACCCCCCCCGCCCCTGCCCAAAGCCACGGTGCCCCCGCCCCGCCAGCAACCGCGGCCCCACCCCACGGCGCAGCCCATCCCCCGCCCCGCTGGCAGCCGGCGGCGAGGTCGCCGGTGGTGGGGTGGCGCGGCAAAACGGAAGGGGGGATATAAACAGGGGAGGGTAGTTTCGTAATAAAAATTTGACTCGATCCCGACTCGACTAAGTTTTTATTACGAAATAAATATTAAAAAATAAAATAATTTCGTAATAAAAACTTTCCTCGGTCCTGACTCGAGTTAATATTACAAAATAATTTTTTAGAAAAATAAAATAATTTCATAAAAAAACTTGACTCGATCTCGACTCCTATCAAGTTAATATTATAAAATAAATTTTTAAAAAACTTAACTCCGTCACCAAATAAATTTATTACAAAATGAATTTAAAAAGATAAAATAATTTCATAATAAAAACTTAATTCGATCTGACTCGAGTCAATAATATGAAATAAATTTAAAAAATATAAAATAATTTTGTAATAAAAAGCTGACTCGATCATGTGCGGGATCGAGTCAAGTTTTTATTACAAAATAAATTTATTACCGAATAAATTTTTATTACAAAATAAATTTTTAAAAAAATAAAATAATTCCGTAATAAATTATTTTAACTCGAGTCGGGATCGAATAAAGTTTTTATTAAGAAATTATTTATTTAATTTTTTTGTCGCCGCCTCAGGGCTGGATGGGCCTGCTGGGAAATACATGGCGCTGGTCTCATGTGAGACCAATAAAATTTTTATTACAAACTTATTTTATTTTTTAAAATTTATTTCATAATATTGACTCAATCTCGTGCAGGATCGAGTCAAATTTTATTACAAAATTATTTTATTTTATTTTTAAATTTATTTCATAATATTGACTCGATCCCGTGCGAGATCGAGTCAAGTTTTTATTATAAAAAATTTTATTTTTTTAATTTATTTCGTAACGGGCGGAGAGGGGGTCAGGGGGCGGCAGAAGGCGAGGCAGGGGCCTGGGCCGGTGGAGGGCATGGGGGCAGCGGGTGTGGGGGGACCGGGGGCAGGGTGTGGGTGGCGACAGGGAGGCGATCGGCAAGCGGCGACGTCGGTGGGGAGCGGTTCAAATTTTTATTTTATGTTATTTTATTTTAAAATTTTATTTCGTAAAATTGACTCGAGTAAGGAGCGAGTCAATTTTTTATTTTATTATATTTTATTTTTAAAATTTATTTCGTAAATTTGACTCGAGTCGGGAACGAGTCAAATTTTTATTACGAAATTGCCATCGCTCCTCCGTTCCTCGTCGCGCCACCGCCGGCGGTGATGCAGTGACGCCGGCGTGGAGGTGGCCAGGGCAGCAGACGGCGGGGAGGAGCTCGGTCGACGGGCGGGGCGGCGGCGGTGGGTGGGGGCGAAACGGGCGGCCGGGGAGGGTGGCGGAAACAGGGCAGGGGCGAGCGGGGCCGCGGCGGGGGTGGGGCGAAACAGGCGGCGGGGGGCGGGGAACCGGGCGGGGGTGGGGGGAGGGCTGCGGGCAGGGGTCGGGCGGGCGAGGCGGCCGAAGGGGCGGCGGCGGAGGGGGCAGGGGAAACAGGGGAGGTCGAGGGGCAGGCTGCGGGCGGGGGCGCGGCGGCGGACGGGGCGGGGGAACCAGGGCAGGGGAGGGCTGCAGGCGGAGGCGGGACGGGGCCGGGGCCAGGGCCGGCTGGGGCGGGGTGGCGTGAACAGGGGGAGGAGGAGAGGGTTTCATCCAAATTATATCCGGCCCGTTGGATTTTTATCCAACGGCCCAGACTTATTACCGCAGTACGCTGCATTTTCATGAAGTGCACGGTGGCACTTCTCGAAAGTGATATCCAACGTTGCTTAACTATTAACATTGGCCAATCTCGGCCTTTGAAAAAAACATGGTCCAATTTTGACTATATTAACATAGTGCAAAGATTGGATTCCATATTTAGTTTGCTTTTATTTGCCAAATTCATCCGAATATACTTCGGACACGACATTCAGACGATAGTGCCGTAGATTAGATGATAAAAGTGACATCCAACGTTGCTAAAGTATTAACATAGTCCAATCTTGGCCTTTTAAAAAAAAACATCGTCCAATCTTGACACTATTAACATAGTGCAAAGATTGGATTTTCCATAGCCTCGAAACAAACAAGCGAACTCCTCTATACGACGCACGCTCAACGTCATCTCCATTAACAACTGAGGTGAAGCTAGCAATGAACCCTGTCAGCCTTTTCGGTTACATGTTTAGAATTTAGATTTGGACATCAACAAATTTATTATTTGCTTGTTAATGTCACCTTGTCGAGTGTTAAAAAATTGCACCGCTTTCCATCGAAAAACTTTGGAAGGATTTGATAAAAAGAGGACTGTCGAAGGCTTGAAGCAAATTTTCATCAAATTTGGAGTTCAAACGAGCGTAGATAGGCCAACAAAGATGCCCAGCTCTTTGGCCAACTCGTTAAACTTTCCTGGCGGATGAACAGGGGGAAGATACATATGACTACTATGACGCGTATGGGAGCGATGAAAATGACATAACAAAAATCCGGTTTTTCTTCGACACGACGAACTGCAACGACTTCGACCTTTACAATCCCTGGGAGATACATGGCTTCCTCCCCACCGGAGTTGATGATCACTTGTTCATCCTCTCCGGTGACATATACCATGAGCACCCAGCGGAGCATTCAGAGGCAGAGATGGCGCCAACATCACTGACACCTCCAACGGCCAAGGAGCCGAGGAAGAGATCTCTCGATTCTTTCAAGTACCTTAGCAGGTACAGACCAGGGGAGAGGATGCGATTGCTCCAGGGAGAAAAGCTGTATGGAAGCAGCGGAGCAGAGTCAGGAGAGCAGCAAAAGCACCGGCCGTCGCCGTTTTTGGAAGATGATCATCGACAGCGGCTGTCAACGGAAGAGGTGATGAGGGTGGCCGGGGCCAGAAGAGGATTCCATGCTTTCGACGCTCAACAGGGATGGAAATGGGTGACATCAAGCTTGCGCATCTCCTCCTATCGGGGGCCGAGAAGGTGGGCTACCAGGAATACAACAACACAACAGTGTCTAGGGTGGTAAATGGTTAAGAGTATTCACTCATTTATCAATCATATTTACTTAAATAACATAAATATAACGAAGAAATTATTCACGGTTATAAAAAACGGTGAAAATTTTAATTAATTTAATCAAGTCAATTAAAAATATAAATAATTATGATTATAATTACAAAAATCAAAATCAGTCTTTAAATCGGTTGAATAAAGAGTAATTAAATTTGATCGA
Source organism: Piper betle (assembly GCA_033002965.1). Taxonomy (NCBI): domain Eukaryota; kingdom Viridiplantae; phylum Streptophyta; class Magnoliopsida; order Piperales; family Piperaceae; genus Piper; species Piper betle. Next base: position 26,643 of record JAURVB010002795.1, on the reverse strand, counting down.
TTCAATAAAAATTAGATAAAAATTAATTCATTAAAATCAATTTAAATGAGTACTCTATAATCAAATATTTGTACGTACATATAATATTAAATGTAATAAATTTGCATATCAATTAGTAACAATTTTATTACACCAAACATAAGTAAATTTACAAAAGAAGATCTTACGACAAAATTAAGGTTCAATCCAAATTCTCAATACAAAAGATATCATAAGGTGAAAATTATCATTTTTCAATTTTTCTTGGTGTATACTAAATCGACTAATTTATCATTTCACACACTATACACATTCAACGAATAAGCATATCTCTTTAATTCACAAACCAACAACATAGATATCTTTAAATTACAAACCAACAACATCACAGACTTAAATAAAGCATGATTTTCAAATCGAACATTATCGCAAAAAATTGATTTTATAGCATGAAATAAGTTTTGACAATTAGATAGAAATGACTTAAAAAAATACTCTACGTAATCCAAAACCAGTTTTTTTATAAAAAAAAGCATAAAAAATAAACATGGATCTGACCAAGAGGAGGGGAAGAAGGGTGAAGGTCAGCAGAGTAGTAGTGGTTGCTAGCCAGAAGGGGCGTTGCTCGGCGGTGGCTGTGCTGTTTACTAAGAGTGGCCATGGGTAGAGGGGAATGGTGCTCGGATGAAGCATGGTCGCTATTGCGAGAGAAGGGTTGGTCGGTGGCCGGGGTGCATCTGCAGTGGTCAAAAGGCGGAAGCAGTGGTTTCATGGTTAGAGGGGGCGGTAGTCAAAGCCAACAAATACATGCAGTGGTGGTTGGACAGCGTTACTCCAGTGAAGGTCAGTGGCTAAACTGTGGCCAATGGTCAAACTGCTCTGGCGGAGAAAATCAAAGTGCATATGGTCGTCGTTCAACATTGAAGAGGGGAGATGGGGTTCTGGTTTTTACGGGCCAAATCAGCCGATTCGACCCACTGTCAACTCGCTTCAAAATCTGATCGAATGGGTTCAGGTTTCGGGCAATAACAATCTTGCCCACTTTTGACAAGATTTTGTACCTGGCTCGTGTAAAATCGATCGATTCCCATTCTCACGATTATGGCACAAAATTTAACCATAACTGTTTAAATGATTTTACCAAATATAATTATGTCATTTTACATATTATATGAATAAACTTCACTTTTATCTTACACCCCAGACACGGGTACTAATTGAGCGAGCGAGCCGATCTCAACATGTATTCGAACTTGCTAGTTCGAACTCGACTCGAGATCGACCGAGTTTTGGACATACATGTTCGAATTCGATTCGAATATCTTTTATGTAATCGAGCTCGACTCGAGCTCGATTACAAGTCAAAAGTGCCTCACTTAAAAAAAATGAGGTCAATGTGGTTTTGGACATACATACTCGAGTTCGACTCGAATATCTTGTTTGTTTGTTATTATATTGTATATATATATAATATAAAGACTATATTATTATATTATTTTATCGAGTCGATTTCGAGTTATAACCTGAGTCGAGTCGAGTCGAACATGACCTTGCTCAAGCTCGGCTCATAAGATTCGAGTTCGAGTAAAACATTTAAATGTCGAGTTTCGAGTTGAGCCAAGTCGAGCTGAACGCTAAATACTCGCGAGTTGGCTCACTCAATTAGCAACCCTAGACACAACCAACATGTTGTGCATAAAATTATTATAATGATTTGAATTCAGGACATTGAAATCTCTTTTTGTTATAATTATAGTATTAATTTATTTTATTTTAAATATTAAAAATAATATGCATTTTATATGAAAGACTATTTTGAATGTTTGATTTTATATTTTATACATGTGTTATATAAAATGGTAAAAAAATAACCAAAATCTTGACCATTTAACCGTTAACAAAACGGTTAAAATTTGATCCTGACACAGATTCGTAAATTCGATTAACAATTCTGTTATAATTAATACTTAATATAGTGGTGTAGGTTAATGTTATTGATAGCCATAACCAAGCTAACAGTGTCGACCGGCTCCTCTGCCTACTGCGAGCAATCGTCCTCCCCCGTCGGCAACCCCGTGCAGCAGGTCGTCCACCTCTTCGCTAGCGCACTGAGGGCGAGAATGGAATCGGAAACCGGAAGGATAAAGAACCAGAAATGCCACCGGTGGGAGGAAGTGGTGGGCTTGTCGTTCCGCCCAACGCCGGCCCTTCTCGCCTGCTACCACCGCCACCCCTTTGCTCGAATCACACAACTAACCGAAGTTCAGATCACTCTAGACACTGTCGCTTCCTCCACAAAGATGGTCCGTTTGATCGATCTGAGCATCAAGATCGGCCTGCAATGGGCTGGTTTGATGCAAGCGCTTGCAACGAGACCCACCGGCACCTCCATAGCAACCGGCTGTAGATTGATGCCCACTACATGTCGCCTGGTATTATGAGCATGGTGGCGTTGGAAAGGAAGGAGAGGGCAATCCGAAATGTGGGAATGGAGACATGGAGATCCTTCTTTTACCGGTCTGGGTGTGTGGCCGGGGTGGAGCTCGACGAGAAAATACTGAACCAGGCGAGCCTCATCGTGAAGCAAACAGCAAGTTGGAGTCCAGGCAACGTTGAGATGAAGCGCAATTGCTTGACAGTGGGATGGAAAGGAACTCCCATGCTTTCTGTTTCTCCTTGGAAGGTCAATCGTATATCTGCCACTTGGCTACTATTCAATCCAATTTTCAGACGGAAACAGATAGCCGCATTGTGATTTCCAATCTGTTTCAAGTTTCTGAGTTATACAAATCCAATTTCTCGCTGACGCGTTGCGAGGGGAATCTGGACATAATATTTTGCTTTTTGTGGGTATTGTGTTTCCAAAAAAGACAGAGGGAATGATCCTAATGTATATTAAATAAAGTAGTTACAACTACCAATGGCAAGATAAATTGACGGCTAGCTATGTAAGGAAACTAACTATTTAGAAAAACTTTTTTTTAAAATAAAACATAATTAAGATGTCAAAGCGGATGAATTACTTACTACTAGTTAAATTAAATAGATAATATCTGATTTAAGAAAAAATCTCTCTTTTTTTCCAAAGCATACAAGAGAGAATCTCTCTGTTCAAAAAAAATAGTTGAACCGAAAAGTGTGAACTCAGAAATTATAAGCATATAAAAAGAAGTGAGTTTTCAGAGAAAAGAGAGAGGAGTTGGGAAAGTACCAGCCGAGGATGGAATGATACATCGAACGTGTCTATGCTAATTGCGCCGGCGGCGGCAACCCGCCTCGTCGGCCGAAACAACTACTCCGACTGGACCAGCCCCATCTCTGACGACAGATCCCTTCTCCACCTCTGCACTCACTTGGACGAGCAGCAGCAGGTTTACGCCCTCCTCAAAACCTCCCTCCTCTACCGATCCCGGTGCTCTGTCGCCTCATCTCCTCCGTCCCCGGCAAACCCAACCGCCTCTACTACGCCAGGAAGCTGTTCGACGGCTGCGGAGGAAGCCGTCGACCTACCTTCGTTTATAATACCGGGATCAAGGGCTACGCTCGCAGCCCCGACCCGGAGCAGGCCTTGTTCTTGTACTCCCGGATGGTCGGCGAAGACCAGAAATTGATCCCCGACCCGTTCACGATCACGTTCCTCCTAGCCACCCGTGCGAAACTGCGGGCCGTTTCCGAAGGAAGACAAACGCACGCCCAGATGGTGAAATCGGCGCCGGAGACGGTCGGCGCTCATGCCAAGAACTCGTTGATGACCTTCTACGACATTATCCGCCCGGACGGGGTATCATGGAACACTTTGCAGGATGGGTTGGCCAAGTTGGGGGATTTGAAGCGTGCGAGGGAGGTGTTCGATCGCATGCCCCGTAGAGACGTCGTGTCGTGGACGACGATACTGGTGGGTTGCGCGTTGGCTGGTCATCTCGGCCAGATACTGTGGCAGGTCTCTGTCGTGAAATTACATGCATTATTACATTGACAAGGGGGGTAAATTGTACTAAGCCTGCATTGTAAAGAAGATAGTCTATTGCTTCGTACCCAAAAAAAAAATGTCGTCTATCGTTTTTCTGTATTATAGAATGGGCATGTAGCATGGATTGTGTTTACCTGGAATGAAAGCAGCCCCATGAGGAAAATGCCCAACCGTCCATCGTGACGCTTCTCTTACCATCACATTTTCAAGTACTCTAAAGAGTTGCTTGCAGCACTAATGTCGGCAACTATCTCGGTTTTAAGTGGGTTGGTAAACGAACAAACCAATTTTACTTGTGTTCGTAGTTGATTTAAAATTGAAGGAATCTTGAATATATATATATATATATATATTCAAGTTTAACTTAAATATTTTTTAGATCTGTCTTTAACTTAAATACCTACTGTCTGAGTTATCTCACTATTTTATTGTTATATTATATATAAATAAATATAATAATTAGAATTAAATATATTAATATATATATATAATATAATATAAAAATTATATTATTATTTTATTTTATTTAATCAAACTATAAGTCAATTTCAAATCAAATTTAAATTATAATATTGTCAAATTAAATTAAACATGAAACTCGTTGCTTTACCAACTCAGCATTTTATTTTATATTACGATGCGACATGGCATACAAACTGCCCCACAATTAATGATGTTTATATATATATATATATATATATGTAGGGTGTGGACTGTACTGCAACACAGCCAAGATAGTTGTGCTGCAGTGTTTCAACCATTGGATCAAATCTAATGGCTCCCGCTGTTGGATTTAATCCAACGACTGGACAAAAAAATTTCTGCGTTGCCGCCACCCCGGCCGACCTGACGCCACCCTACCTGCCCTCGCTCGTCGCCGCCCCGTCGGGGCGGCAACGTAACCCTCGCGACGGCCGGGCGGCGGATCTAGCCGCCCCTGCCGGCCCGCCAACGGGCAACACCACCGCCACCTCGCCGCATGACGCCCCCCCCGTCCCTTGCCCGCCACCTCCCCTTGCGATGCTCCCCTGTCCCCGGTCCCCGCCCGCGACCCTCGCCCCCCATCGCCGCTTCGCATCCCTGTGGCCGCCGCCCCCCCCCCCTCTTTTTTATCTTGGCCGTTGGATGCTAATCCAACGGTCCAAGATCAAACTCCAGCACAACCAAGATGGCTATGCTAGAGTACAGCAATCTTTTATATATATACTTTTATTGAAGTAATTAATCAAGCAGCATAAAAAAACTAAGCATTTCTAAGCACCCTGATGGTAAAAAGTATATTGCACATAACTTAATTATTACGACGCTGACATTTTCAAAAGGAAAATTGCATCTATGCGTTCACACTGTGATTTTGAAAAAGAAAAGAGTCAAAAGCTACGGTTTCCGAAGGGGGCTCATAAAATTTTTTTCCGAAAATACAATTTAATTCTCTATTTTTAACACGCTTTTCGAAGATATCCACAGGCCTGCCAAATCCCTGAAAACGATCAACAATTAACACCCCTCCATAAAACATCGACATGATATAAAAAAAAACACCCCCGTCAAAATGATATCATGTATTTTGCAGTCTTTTTAAAACTGATAGGTGGGAAGAATTAGGGTTCACAATGTGTATCAGATTGAAGTAATATCACGGCAGTAGCAAAGTCACTGATCAAAATAACAAAAAAACCCCTCTTCTTATGGGAGGATCAGATAAATCACATCTTTCCTCTGACAATTTTTATCGGGGGGGGGGCTCAATATGCAGCCTTACAACAGTTTATTGGATATCAAAAAAAAAAGCAATTGGCCTTACATGAATAAGTGCGCTCGGATGAACTCTGAGTGAGTCAGTGATCAAACTAGCAGGTACCTTTGCTATCACGGGCACCAATTCCACCAGTTGAAAGGAAATTTGTAATGAGCTCAATAGTCATCTTGGTTCTTGGCTACCGAAGGTGTCTGACCTAAAAATGTTGGATGTTGGCCGCTCGTGGCAACTCTGGATTAGTAGACATGCACCAACAACAAAATTAATCAAGTCGATTTCAAGGTGTTATTGATCGGGTACTACAGTTGCAAGGCTTGGTAGATGAGTTACGAGGAACTTTACCATCAATTCCACAATGTAAATAAGAAAAGAAAAAGAAAAAAATTAGCTTATAATCAATTTACCACAGTGATGATCTCTGAAAGCAAATAGATGATTCATGCTCTAGGTTCTCAGTGGTAAGCCCACCACCTCCACTTGCTGAAGGCAATTTCTTTTCAGAATCTTTCTCTGCTTCACTTCCTTCAGTTTTATCAGTGCTTTCTACAACACTAAATGAATTGTTTACACAGTGTTTCTGAAACCATCTATCTGTTTCCCAAAGAACGTGCATAATACTCTCTCTAGCAGCATAGCTATGACTTTCGAAGGAAGAACCACCAAACGGCAGAGTGCACCATGACCTTTGAGAGCATTGAAGAATCTATCTGACTGAGAAGAGCATACCAAATCATATTTTCAGGCTAGGGATTGCAACATGCTAAAAGCATAAATCGCCCATAAAAAAATGCATGAACCCATTTCAAGGAATAAGGTAAAGATTTCCTAAACAAAGAGGAAACATGGACAACGTGAATAAACAAAGGTATGACTCAAAATTTGAGGCGCACAGCTATTCATTTGAAATAGCTGGGCAAGCCATATGACCTCCATTTTAGGATGGCCGACCTATTATAGGATCCTTAAATTGGCAAATCCTAAAATGAGTATAAGCATCAAACAAAACTTCATTAAGCTTAAGCTACCAGCAAGGATGAAAGCTAATAACGTGAGGAAAAATGGTTTGCGCCTAAGGAGATTAGTCCCAGAAAAAATTAGAAAAAATTGCTCTAATATCATGATGATAAACAATTTCTCCCCAAATCTTAAATCTTCATAACATATTCCAACACAATTCACTTATTAGCAAATTTTTGCTGGAAATAAATAGAACAGAGAAAGAATACTAACCAGCAGCAATGTGTCATTTCAATGCTTACCTGCATCGTGAGAGTTCCAGGATTGTTGTCTTCTTCCCCATGCAAAAGTAATATTGGTTTCTTAATTTTGTTTGCTGACATAAATGGGCTCATCTCAACGTAAGTATTAGTCGCTTCCCACAGTGTTCTATCCTCATTCTGCAAATAAAATCTAAAATATTCAAACTCACTAGCCAAAGACTTGCGCCATGCGGGAAGTATATTTGAAAACTTATTAATAATATATATTAATAACATACAAATTAATTTTACAATATATTACTAATTATTGTTATTAAGTAAAAATATGAATATATATCTATTTAACTTTGAGTAAAATTTATCTGATTTTAGAATAAAATGGTTGTATACAAATAATAAATGTAGTTTTAAGTTTCCATAAAAAATAAGTAATAATTCAAATTGAGTAGGTATTAATAAGTAAAAAAATTAATTTGAGTAAAATTTCAACAATTAAATTGAATTTATCATTTTTAATATTTTTAATTCAGATACGATTATACTCTTAAGTTTTTCCTAACAATAAATTAATAAATAAATATAAATCCCAAATCATGTAAAAATCCTAAATTAAATATGTATTATTGAGTAATAAACTTTAATTAGAGTTACTAATTTAGGTAGAATTATACTCCAAAATTTTCTTAATAATAAATAATAATAATAAAAATCATCAATTAAATATTAATGGGTTTATAGAGATTGTGCGGACAAAATCAGCCACATTATAAGGCAGGCTCAAACATGATGTGAGAAAAAAATTGAGCACTTTAATAATATAAGAGGGTTTGATACAGTACGGAAAAGTCCAACCAAGTGGATCTGACCAATCAAAATGGATTAAGCTCATTTCATGAAAAGTCTACCTGGAAACCAAATGGAGTAAGAGTTCTGTTATAAGCTCCAGAACGAGCGACTCCACAACAAAAGATGGGGTGCATGAGCTAGAAGATTGGCTGTCATAAATGCACCATAGGAGTGGCCGCCTAATGCTATTTTGTTTGGATGAGCAACCTAAAAATGTACAAGCAATTAAGCTCCGTGTAAGTGTGAAAAATGCTGCACTAGAAACAAACATAAGCAAAACAATATAATAAGTAAGACGTTATGAATGCTTACTCCTCTGCGAACAACTTCCTCAACAGCAGCCTCTGCACTAGCCACTAATTGCTCCACATACCTATATTTGAGCACACAATCAGGCCAGTAAAATATTGATGTTTTTAACACCCCCCCCCAAAAAAAAGACCTGTCATTTGCCTCTTCAACTCCTTCGCCTATTATTGGTATAGTAGGATTTGATAAGATAGCAAACCTGCAGAAGCAAATTTTAAAGAAGAATAATATGGGCAAGATATATTAATTGGTTCACCAACATAAGAAAAAACTACCCTCGGGCCAACCAAAGAAGAGGTGAAGTAGGACCAATGCCAGCAAACTCATTCGGTGAACCACGAACCTGCCCAGCAGCATCTTTGCTTTGAATTCCCCAGGATATGACCATACCAAACAAGGCAGAGGCCCATCCTTAACGGGATCAAAATTTGGAGGCAAATAGAGAGTGGCAGTAAGTTGCACACCATCCTTCCGCTGGTATCTAATCATCTCTTTCTGCAATGAAGCAAGCTGAGGATATGGATGTGGAAAATGTGTAATTTGAGTTGATTTTTCTCTGGCCAGTACTGTAAATAATATTGAGTATTCTCAGTCTTGGACTCTTTTGATGTCAATATTTTCAGTTCATCTATAGAAAGATCACCATCATTTTGATCTGACATCAAGGCAACAACATTTTCATAATATTTTTCTTTGTCACTCTCCCAAATTCGCACTTTGCTTCCAGTATCTCTGAAAAAAAAAAAATTAGCTTCTCTCTCCAAAGTGTTTTTTAGTACTTAAAAAATATATATCTGTCATCATATAATAGTTTGAAGAAAGTAAATATTGAAAACAAACAATGAGAGAAACTAAAATCTCAAAATTATACACCAAACTGTCATCAAATTTTCATATAATAGTTAGAAGAAAGTAAACATTGAAAAACAAACTATGAGAGAAACTTACAAGTCAAACAAGTCCAAAAATGGAATATTTCCTGCCGGTGTCGCTCCACTTCCATTTAATAAAATATATGCCCCTTATCCCCATTCTTCACCTTAGCAATTACATACGTCCCAGCTGATGTCCTCCGAAGCATTGGGGAACCCAGGTCAGAATAAACATCTTCAGACGACCTATCAAACAATATTCGAGGTTCAATTTCTTTTGAACTAGGGGATATCACCCATGTTCTAGTACGCCTCGTCTTGTACCAAGACTCATACACCAAAGCAAGTGAATCATCACACCAGGAAATGCCACTAGGGAGAAGGCCAAGGAAAACATTAGTAATCACAAGACAAGCCAATTAGATATAATAATCTCTAAATAAGTAAAAAAAGTTAAATGCAACATATTGAATGAATATATTTGTGAATGAAACCCTATTAAAGACAAACAGCGAATAATTTGGCATTATTCAAATGCTAGTACAGAAAATAAGTGAAGGTAATAGAATATCGTTTATGTTTTATGGATAGCAATCAACTTCTTAGAAATAGCAAAAATAATGCATACCCTTACCCATATCGAAGGTCAAGGCTGTGTAACACTTCTGGTGCCTTGCCTTCTTGTGGTTCAGCAGGCTGCAAGTATACTATATCACGGGGAGAAACTTCCACTTTTGCATCACCATCATCTTGAGTCTCCACCCTGATTATTTAAATGTGAGCAAAATAAGATTCTCACACCTCGACAGAGTATTCTCGGATTGGGGCATGTGAAAACATTAATTGATCACAAAGTTTTGTACTAGTACCAATACAATGTTGATGGCCTGTCAGCTCTCCAGTTTATTGAGCGCATTCCTCTTCTAACACTATTAAAAGCTATTGGAATATCTTCGGCAAGAGGTAAATCACAAATTTCTCTGACAAAATGCCCTCTGGCAGTCCACATCTCAACCTTCTTTGGAAACCTTCCGCATGGTACAATAAAAGAATATGGTCTATGGATTGAAGTAATCAGGATATACTTTTCATCTGGGGAGGGATCCATAGATGTGCTACAATGCTGGAGGGCCAAACTCTTTCACGTTGCCATCTAAAGAAGCCAATACAAGTTGTGTCGTAGCATAATAATCAAATAGATCAGCATCGTAATCATCTTTCAGGAGGTCTTGAAATGTTCGGACTTGAACTACATTTTTCTGCTCATTTGACTGAATTTTTGGACCACTGGGCACTAATGGCTTCTTTGGCGGGTCTCCTCGAGAAGGAATTGTGCAGACCAATAATGTGGAGTCATTCACCCAAACATAACTGTATTTACAAAAGATTGAGCATAGATGGAGAAAGATAAAGTCCAGAAAAATTATTCCATTGCAATATTTCATCACTAAAACAAGAACCTACTTGTCAAAGATTGCATTGAGGCATATATCAGATGATTGAAATAGTGGCCATGCTTTCCCACTTTCCACATTTGCAATCCATACTCTGAGTTTGCTGCAACTATTATTCTCCTATTAAGGGAACAAGTATTATTCAACATAAAATCCATCTCACTTTCCCTAAAGCAACTATGCTAAGAATCTCTACATACTGTAAACCAGAGAAACAAAAGCACAGTACCTCATCAAGCCGAATAGTAAATGATAAATGCCGGCCATCTCGGGACCTAGAAAGTTGTGGAAAAATAAAGAAAGAAAGGCATTCAACTTTTTCTCCCGAAAAAGGGAAAAGAATGATGGCAGCAAACAAAGTTGGTGAAAATTACCAGCTTACGAAGTTAATTTTGCATCATCAGGAAAGCCATGCACCTGTGTCTCTGGACCTAGGGTACCATCACTCATCAAAGAGTGGATGCTAATACCAGTGTAGAATGACCTGAAAAGGTTTTGTTTCCTCAATGTATTATGTTCTAATGTTACCAGTATCCAAATGTCTCCAAACTTATAATCTACTCTAGAAGTTAATGATACGTGTAAAAGTGAAATTTAAGATTACTCACATGCGACTTCTTGTATTGCACTTTCCATCAATTCGAATTCCAGCAAGTTTTTCTTCCGGTCTGGCAAGATCTGATAGTGGTGGCAGAGACCTCCGTTTGAGAAAAATAATCTTATCCCTCTGCGGGGAAAAAGACAATGCCGGCAAGGGTGGAGCATCCACGATGTCCTTGATTTCAGGTGGAGGAATCCGGTATCCAGCTCCCAATGAAGAATTAGCTGAATCAAAAATGAGTACAGAGATCGATATATTTGGCCAAAGGAACATTTGCGAAAAGCTTGCAGAATATTTAACAGGAAGATTTGTTAGTTAGCAAATGATAAAGTATAAACTACACTTTTCTATTTATCTACACTGTGATAAAAATCCCAGGATAGATCGTCATGCCAAATCATCAAGAGAAATAGATAGATACAGACACGCACCTGAATTCATAGAAACAATTTTGTTACTTTGGGGATCTTCCAAATTGATGCGTATGATCACTCCTTACTTTCTGATGATGGGATGTCAGAAAAGAATCATACTCACAATTTGGGGACCCTGACCCCTTTGAGATACCTATTGTAATGATAGGTCTTCCCTTATTTCTAATTTAACCCATCTTAAATCATGAATAATTGCTTAGGTTCCTACACATTGTGTAAACCCATACTCGTATTAAATGCTCAAAAATCCCAATAACTTTAAACAATATTTTAGACCAATTTCAATTTCAACACACCATTCTCTTAGAAATAATACAAGTACTGCTATAGCAGCAGCCTAGAACTAGCATAGTGAAGATAATGATCCAATTATATTTCAAGCAATTTCCAACGCCTAATAGATGAATGTATACTTCCTGTATATAGATACGATTCAATCGTCATCGCTCCTTGGAGTCCTGATCATGCGGGATGATCAAAACCCTAGTCAAGAGCAATAAGCGCACAGCACCATAGGCGCTATTAATTGGACAACCCATAAGACTAGTGAGAGCGCAAATTCAGACAATCTCAATTCTGATCGAATAAAAAAGTAACTATGCCAAAACCAGAGATAAGAAATTAGCTTCCGAACACACTGAGTCGACGGAACACAAATATAAAGGGGTGTCCAACCAATACATCTTGAAGAACAACAACAGGAACAAGAACAAGAACAAGAACAGCTCAGAGTGACCTTCATCAACGGCAGAAGATGGCATCGACCCATTAGTATCCCCGCCGCCATCTTCAAAGGAGGCGCGCGGGACAAGGCGGAGGCAGCGGTCACCGCCGGCAGTGGACGCAGCGTGACCCCTCATGAGCCTGGACGACGACGATCGCCTCAAGAAGTGGAACCTGCGAACCGAGGAAGCGAAGCAGCGAGACCCGAAAGAGAAGGAAGGATGGGAGGTAGGAGGGAAGGAAGAGAGACGATGGTGGACTTTGTGCAATAGCATTTGAAAAATAGTGGAAGGGAGTGGGGGTGGGGAGAAAGGAGCGGTGGAAAAGATAAGACGTTTAGGATAAATTATTCACATTTGCAGCCAGCAAGCAAGGGGCGCGGTCGTTGACTCCTTTCCATTCTTTGTATTATGTATTATTATTATTATTATTATTATAATATAAAAAAAAGAAAAGTTAAAAGGGGATTGGGGGGCAATTGATTCCTGTAGACTTTTGTTTTCCCCAATGGGAGGAAGCCAAGAAAAGAGTAGTTGTTGAGCTTTATTCTTCTCTAATAATATAACCACATACATACCGCCATTAATGAACTCCACACAAACTTCCCAAGGAGTGGGCTTCTCATGTTTAAACTTTACGGCTTTGGAGCTGCTTCTAATTTACCTGTCCAGGTCATGGTAGGCTCCCCCACGTATTAGTAGTGTATATATGTATATATGTGTATATGTATATATATATTAATTATTTTAGTCGTTTAATATATTACAATTGAATTTTTGCGTGACTTAAATTTGATTTAAAATTTTAACAGATTTTAGACATTGGTGTTAATTGACCAAGTTGAGTTGAGTTGTGCTCAAATTTGCCACATTTATCTTCGAATTGGAGTCAAGCTCAATTAATTCTAAACTGAATTGACTTTGAGTCAAATACAACAAAGCTCTTGCTTTATTTATCTATATATATTTTTTGTATGATTTGTAATAAAATTAGTTTTTAAAGATTAAATCGTTCAACTTCATATCAATCATACATAAATATTTTGTTTGTGCATTAAACTATCATATAATCATGTAAAATTTTTTATTTAGACATGATTCTAATTATTATTTTCTATATTCTATGTAAATAATTAGATAAAAGCATACAAAACATTAAATTTTTATTTGTGCACTAAATTATCGCTAGTGGAGAATTTCGAGTAAGGAACTAAGTTGCAACCAAGGCGCCCTTGTCAAAGAAACAAGCAACAATATGGAAACAAAACAAGTAGAAGATTAATAAAAGATAATTTGATCATGCGATTGAATAACCGAATTAAACGAGTACATGAGTACAATGATTTTATCGTTTTTCTCTTTTAGGTTATCAGATGGAGCTCTATTTATAGGTGTAGAGCTCTATCGATTTTTTCATAATTATCTACCAAAAATCCTCAACTCTCCCCCGTTGTGCAAAACAAAATCTTTGATTTGATCATATCTCGTAAAGCTCGAATCGACCGGGTCAAGTAAAATCATTTATTTAGTGGAGAGTTTGTCTATGATTATGTTTATCGGTTGTGCCCATCTACGACATGCCCCGTCCAAGAATTAGCTCCCACGCAGGGATTTCGCCACCGAATGAATCGTAGGAGAACCAAGTTGACAAATATTTTGTGGAGAGGAAAAATATTTTGCCTTGGCAACTGCTTAATTTCATTCGGTCGTGTACAAAAATACACGTAGGGATTTCCCAGCCACATAATTCCTTCAAGGCGGTGAAACTCCATCAACAAATTGCGAAGCTTTGACCTCTGTCGTCATAGTTGCCTCTTCAAATGGCATGTCATCTAGGTAAATTCTCTATTTTTTTCCTTTTTTTGTGTGTCGGTGTACATCCCAAAAATAACTCGGGTATTTTATCTCGAAATAAGTGTTAAATATTATTAAATTAAGGTAATTTAATAATATTTGTAGATTCATTTCCATAAGTTTTATAGATTGATGTTTTGTATTTCGAGTGAGTATGTATTTATGACTTGACTTCTCATATTTTGATGATATATTTATAACTTATGACCTTTCAGCTTTGTTTTTATGTATCTTCCTCAACCGAGTAGGGAGAACTTCTGTGTGTGATGTATGTGTAGGGAGAATTTCTATGTGTGTGATGTGTGTTTTTATATATGAGTATGTTACTTGTGCATCATTTTGGTATGTGCTATGTGTGCTTCTCTGAATGTATATGTGTATGTGCATTCCTTTGTTATGTGTTATATGTTTAATTTTATGTATTATTCTATGAGAACAAACATGTTATCGTCGACCAGATTCCGATACATGTACATGTTATGAAATATTAAGTATGATGATGAAAGTTGAAGTATGATGAGGCATGTCACCATCGACGAGATTCCAGTGCATGTATGTATTTAAGAATTTACCGTATGTATGACCAAGTATGTATGTATGTATGATTTTCATTGGTAGTTGAGTATGTATGTATGTATGTATGTTTGAATGAATTTGTTGGTTGTTGGCTGATTATGTATGTATAAATGATTTTTGTTGGTCGTTGAGTGGTTCCAACCTATGTTTTTGGAAATTTGATCTAAGTTTGTATGTTAGTAGTTAATTTTTTTAAACATCTCATTTCGGCCTTTCATTAGACATAGAGTTTTGAGATGGCTGGGTGCTCTGATATCTCAAAACTCCATCGAGCCCAGCACCGCCCACATCAGCTGGATCTCCACACCCCGCCGCCGATAGCCTTGTTTTGCCATTTTCAGGGGAGCCGCCGCCTACACTGACCATGTCGACGTCATAGACGTGTCAGGCTCGCTGAGCCAATGCTAACGGTACCCCATACTACTGCCATCCCGCCAATAGCCACGGCCAGTAACAGTCACTGGAAAACCACCGGAAAGTGCCGAAAAATGCTAGAAAACCGCCAAAACCCCCGAATTCGTTGAAATTCGCCGGATCTTTTGCTGAGCTCATCCATTCAAACCGGATTGAACTTTGGACGTCATCAAGCGCCAAATTTGAGCTCCAAGACACGCGACAAAACCCTAATCGCCGTCGATTGCCAATGAGTGAGGTATAATTACCTTCGATTCAATTATTTAAAATTAATAATTGTTAGCATAACATGCTAGGATTGATGAATTGTCGTGTTATATATTTTTATTGTAAATAAAAATATGAATTTTTCTTGATTGAATTGTATTAAAACAGATGCTAAGGAACTAATTAGATAAGCTAAGTAATTATCGTAATCTAATGCAACGTAGCGTAGGAAAACTTATGTGTGATTGATATGTGTATGCTATAGGATGTTTGATGCATCATTCAGTTAGTGGGCGTTAGCTTTTAGTTTGATGTGTAGGTACCGAGTAAGAGCTCGCCGCCTAGGCGAGAGGACACGCTTGGAGCTTCTGCCAGGTCCGTTTAGGACTCGATCTAGATTTATTGTATCAATCTATCATGATTTGTTTTAACAGGTAAGCAGATGTGTCGAGTGGTGGATGTATCTTATCCCACTCCACACAGGCCATTTAGCCGATCATATTTTTGGATTAATAACCCTCAAGGATGAGATCCCACGAGTTTGTTTTTGAAACTTAGATCCAGCTCACGATGTCTTCAGGCCTATTATATTAAATTCCCTACCCAAGTATATATATATATATATATATATATATATAAAATTTTCGTGTTTTTAGTGATATGTGAAACAAGGGAAATCGATGACTATGTGTTGAGATAGGGCATGCGTTCGTCAAAGCGGGCTCTAGAATTAGTGAGCGTCTATTCCATTCCCGAGGGATTTTCATAACTCCACCTTTGAGTTCTTAAAACCCGGAGAAGTGTAGAGGTTTACGGGTACTGCTATGCAATGCATGTCTAGACTTGTGGTTTCAAAGGGTACCGAAGGCTCATACCTGAGAGTACTTAGCACCTATACTTAGGGCAAGGAGTAATACGGAATGGTGGTTGTGTTGAGATAGGGCATGCGTTCGTCAAAGCGGGCTCTAGAATTAGTGAGCGTCTGTTCCATTCCCGAGGGATTTTCATAACTCCACCTTTGAGTTCTTCAAACCCGGAGAAGTGTAGAGGTTTACGAGTACTGCTATGCAATGCATGTCTAGACTTGTGGTTTCAAAGGGTACCGAAGGCTCATGCCTGAGAGTACTTGGCACCTATACTTAGGGCAAGGAGTAATACGGAATGGTGGCTGTGTTGAGATAGGGCATGCGTTCGTCAAAGCGGGCTCTAGAATTAGTGAGCGTCTGGTCCATTCCCGAGGGATTTTCATAACTCCACCTTTGAGTTCTTCAAACCCGGAGAAGTGTAGAGGTTTACAGGTATTGCTATGCAATGCACGTCTAGACTTGTGGTTTCAAAGGGTACCAAAGGCTCGTGCCTGAGAGTACTTGGCACCTATACTTAGGGCAAGGAGTAATACGGAATGGTGGCTGCCCCATACAACATCAATCCCATGTATGGGCATGCATGCTATGTGGATCACTGCCTGTAGTTATCGATATTTACCATTAACTCACTCTCTCGCTATTACAAGTGCATAATAAGTCGTTTTTGTAACACCCCATTTCGGCTCACCCGTGAACCGACCCGGAAATGTCACCGGCGACTGAAGCGTTCGCTAATCCACTGGATTCGGTTAAGCCGACCCGGATCTACCCTCGGCATTTCAAGATGGAGATGCAAACATGAAATGCATGGATGAGAACAATTGGGTTCTAAAGAGTCCTACATGCATGCCATGACGTGCAAGCAAAGACAAAACAAAACAATAAATGAGAAGCCAAAAAAAGAGGATAGAGTTTCCCCTAAAAGTGCAATAGGGGCCAACCTGTCCACAACAAGGGTATATAAATATTTTATAAAAATACGATAACACATAACAATCTACCATGACATTCAATCATTATCTCATTTATTTCACCTGAGCCGAGTTTGAACTCCAAGGCTCCCTACTCATTCACATTGATCTGTTCGTTTCATAACAAGCAATTCATTTAAGCAAACACATCGAAATTATCATTCATGTAGCGATAACACACCATCATTATAGATTACACGTGGCAGGTACATGTGTGCGCGGTTCCATGCTGCTCCTCCGTAGTCCCGACAGCTTTCATCGCTTGCATTCCTCACCTACATATATATAGAAAAACCGCCAGTACGAGTGTTACCGGCCTAGAAAATAACTAATATCAATCTGGCACAAGAGAGCAAACTCTCCTGTTGAATGAAAACCATATACTTCCTCAAGAACTCTCATCAGGGCACATATGAGAGCCGTCACTATCGGGACGTCGCCCTCGAGTTGACAGCGTCCCCCTTTCTTTCTCATTCTCATACGTTGGTCATTTCTCTATCGCTTCTCGCATCAAATCTCATTCCTTTTCGCCCTCTGCACCTTCCATATTACTCCTGGCCTTGAGCACGAAGGCCGAACACTCTCAGGTAGTCGCCTTTAGTACCCTTTGAACCACAAGTCTAGACATGCGCTGCATTGCAGTACCCGTAAACCTCCACACTTCTCCGGGTTTGAGGAACTCAAAGGTGGAGTTGTCCGGATCCTTCGGGAACGAAGTGGGCTCTCCCCAGCTCCAAAGCCCGCTCTTCCGAGCACACGGCCTATCTGAAGGCATGGCCGTCAGTAACCCTCATTCCATCTCTCACTGAAAACGCGAAAACTATATATATATATAGTCCTGGGTTGGGATTTATACAATAGGCCCGAAGGCAATTTGAGCTGGATCTGAAGTTCGAAAACAAACTCGATGGATCTCATCCTCAAGGGTTATTAATCCAAAAAAGAATTGTTGGCTAAATGGCCCTAGTTAAGTGGGATTCGATAAAATGCCACTTAACTCGTCCTGCACATGATAAATTAAATACACAATAGAGTAGCGTAAAAACAAAAAACGAATCCTAAACGGACCTGGTAGAAGCTCCAAACGGGTCCATGCGCCTAGGCGGCGAGCTCCTACACCGTACCTACACAATCAAGCTAAAAACTAACGCCCGCATGATGAATCACACATCCTATAGCATGCACACACAATCAACACAATCACGCATCAATCAACACACATCAACCTATATCAATTCTAGAAAGTCTACTTAGGCTAGTTTGCATTAGATCATGATCATTACCTAGTTACCCTAATTAGTTTCTTAGCCTCCATTTTTAACACCACTCAAACAAATTTCATATTTTATCTTTAATCAAATCTAAATTTATATATATTATTATAACACATAATTCACCAATCCTAGCATGCAATTCTAATAATCAATACTTTTCAATAATTAAGTTAAAATAAATTATACCTCGCGTCGTCAAAAATTGGCGACGGCTAGGGTTTCCGTTTCATGGCTCAAAACTCGAATTCGGCACCTAGCGGCATTCGCAGTCCGATAAGATTGGACCGGGTGCATTTGCCGGATGATCCGGCGAATTTCCCACGAATCCAATTTTTTGGCGGTTTTTCGGTGATGTTTCGGGACGGGGCAATCAAGGGGTCTATCGGCACCAGCTCGACGAGCTTGGTCCAATGGTGGTGTCAAACAGGGTAGCCGGGGCGGCGATGGCTATCGGCGATGGCGTCGTAAATGAGCGACGGCGACGGCGTGCTCCGATCGGGGCTACGGCCGGCCTCGACGGCGGTCGGGATGATGGGGGAAACGTCGGCGACGGCGAGGGGGTGGTTGTCGGGGTCACAGCGGCGGCGGCGCGGCCCGGACGGCAGCGAATCGATGAGGGAAGGCGTCGCAGCTTGTGGGGTGATTCCGACATCGTGGCGGCGAGACGGTGGCAGGGGTGGGTCGTGGCAGCACGACGACGACAGTGTGACGTCGGCGACGGTGGCGACGGCGACGAGCACAAGGCAGCGGTAGGGTTTGGGTGTGGAAGTGTCGGGAAAGGAGGTGAAATACTCCAATGGTAAAATCGTAAATAAGTATTGACTCAATTCTGACTCGAGTCAAAATAATAACTAGTTCGTAATAAATTCTAAAAAAAATCTTGAAAAATATGAAAAAAATCCCATAAAATAAAACAAACACAACAACATCCAAATGCCATGCTCTATAACTAATAACCCACCCGAATATAATCTAACGCGTCCTAATGCGTTATTCGGCCTAAAACTATTTCTACGATCAAACATATAAAAAGAAAAAAAATACTGCATACTTTCATATATTCTGATAACTCATTTCTCATCATCTTCTCGACGTTATCATCATATATTCAGGTACACCTGACTCTCATCGCTCATAACTCACAGCTGGCTTTGACTCAGCACGCGGTTCATGAACTGACTCGACTCGAACCAACGGTCGAACCGACTGGTTCAGTAACATAAAACCCTGACTCAAGTCACGAGTTTTACAGTTTTGGTCATTGTCCCCTGTCACCTCTTTCGGCATAGGGACGCTCGACGCATGGTGGTCGAATCTGGGTTTTGGTCAATCAGGGCTGCCAAAAAAGAATATACAACATTTCAAATAATTATACAGACATAGAATTATGATGAGGCACCATAATCATAATAAGAATCCTAATCTAGGAGTTTCAAATAGTTTATATGTTAATACATATAATTCCTTTGTCTAATGCATAAAATGATATGATATGCGGCACTTAACTAGGTACATAAAAAAATAAAAATAAAATATATCCCACAACAATTAGTTAATTATTTGGTTAATTATTTATAACTGAATAATAATAATTTAATATTTAATTAACTGACATCAACTAAATTTATATGGTCACACCAAATCATTAAACCTTATCAAGAAAAATCAAAACATGCCAACAACTACTTGGACTCGTAAAGATGTCAATATTTGTCAACCCATACTTGATAATTAATCATATATAATATCAAACAAAATATTAATACGAGTAAACCAATGAAAATTCCTCAAATGATTAAAATATACTAATAGGTAAGCTATATATATTCTAACTCATAAATTAATAATCTAATTTATGTCTCATCAACTATATAAAATAAGAAATATAAGTCACATGATAACTTATTATTTCAGCCAAAAATAAATATAATCATATATATTAATCTACTCTTACTACTCATCAATAATTTATGAATTTATTAAACTTAATTTATCATTCTCATAGCAAAAAATAACTATAAGTTGATAAATCAACACAACACAAAACTAATGACTTATTTATTTAATAACATTTAAAAAGTTTGATACTCATATAATGGTTGTACTATATTATATAGAGCAGTTAATATCCCAAAAAATAATTTAAATTGTACACTGTATGAGACATTATATATAATCAATTATTATATTATTCCCAAATAAACTTCTTGTCTTAATTTATAACATTAGTACTGATCTACATAGCCTAAAATCAAGAAGAGAAATATTAACTAGTTAATTAATAGCAAACACGGATCAGTTACATCCCAAAAGAACTAATAAGTACTATAATGTCACTACCAACTTACTTGAGGATGCAAATAAAATGATTTTCTCTCATATTTAATAAAATTAACCTAGTGACCCCATTATTCAGGCACACAAAAAAACACAAACCATACAAACTAGTTAATTGATTTATTTTTAATTTTTATCATCTATGAAGATGTAGAGGTTAACAAACCAAAATGATGGCAAATAATAATTAATTAAATTATAATTATATATTAGCAATTTTTTAAAATATAGGTATAATAAATGAAATGCGATTGCGAGACATGTAATCAATATTTAATATAATATCAATATTATTATACATATAAAATGAATAATGAATTAACACCAATAATACTTATCATAATACAAAATAGTAATAATATTAATATTAATTAATATAAATAGGAAAATTAATCATATTACCAATAAACACTAAGCACGATGATTCATTTAATTCACAAAACAATGAGAAGTAGAAAAATAAAATAAAATAGAACGTCAAAAGGAAAAATAGGTATAGCTTCCCACTCAAAAATTTATGCAACGATGTGCGAAAATAAGCAATTATACACCCACATTACGAACATGCACATTGAATAAGAAAAAAACAAATAGATCTTGAAAATCAAAAAAAACAAAAAAAAACAAAGAGATGAATGCATGCAGGGGAAAAAAAGAAATAAAGAGAGGGAAAATAAAGGATACCAAGTAAGAAGGAATGTAGAGGACTAGATGAGGTTGACGCCAGAAAGATGGGGGAGAAGAAGAAGAGGTGGAAACGGTGAAAAATATGAAGACCCAAAAGGGTTTTAACGTGTCCAGTGTCTAACTCCCTTAAGATCTCCCCCACATCCTCTAACGTCTAATAATCCTTCTCCGCTCACAAGACCAATCTACCCAATCTCCACAAAAATTCTACTACCTGATAACCAAAATAACTAGTCACACTAGTTAGACTTTAACCACCCACAGCACCCACTTGGTTGATCTAAAAGGATTAATAAATAATTTATTATTATTATTATTTTATTCTTATTTTTTTCTAATAAGAATTAACTAAGCAAGATTTGGAAAACAATAATTTACTTAAAGAATATTTAAGACTTGTTCCATGATGTACAAAACCTTAAATAAAACAACCTAGTTATTTTCGGAGTCTTACAATCTCCTCAACTTAAAAATTTTCGTCTTCGAAAACATATTAGGAGCTATTTAGAGAAAATTACTCAATGGTCTAACTTCCTGCTTAAACTATGTTAGGCATTTCTTCCATGATGTGTTGGTATACTTATAACTAACTCTATATTAGTTAGTTTAAATATCTTGATATTTTTATATTCAAGTTTATTTTAGTAAAATCATGATCTATAATTTTCTTCCACTTTTGCTTTGTGATGGTTGAACACATGAATCATTTTGATCTACTTCTTCACTACTTTCACGTCCTAAAGCCAAATTATTTAAGGACACTTCAAACATTAATACTCTATTGCATTTGAGTAGTCATTTGAAATAACTCTATATGTATCCACAACAACTCAATTGGAACCTATTCCCTTAGGAAGTTGTCAAAAGTAGTCTTTTAACATTGACTCGCATATGTGACGTTTGCAACTTATTTTGTACACACCCATAAATACTTACCATATAAAATAATAGAAATTAATACGATAAAAGAATGATTAATGTTTATATAAAAAAATTACTTTCGAGACAGTGGACACTTATAGTTTTAACAAGGTAAGGATCAATTTACATGGTTCCATAAGAAACACAGCTCTACTATCACCTATAATGACCCATGCCCAACGTATAACGTAATGAGCTAAATCATTTATTCAAAGGTGATTAATCAATTTAGAGATTTATAGTCTATTCTTACTTATAAACATGATCTTATCCTATTAAGTATTAGATGCAAAACTAAGTAAAAGATCTCACAACGCGAGTCCCCAAACAAGCGGTTCAAAACTTGCCCTTGCAATAGGTCATCTTCTTGACACCGGAAACTGCAAAGATTAGCAGTGTGATTGAGGGTGCTTCACCGAAAGACAGCAACATTCTACAATGGCGACCCCATTTGAGTCGTCACGAGCCGAAAAGCATGTTTTGAAAGTCTTCATCCAACGAGATGGTGATAAAAAAATCGGGCTTCCCTCCAAGAAGTTGAATTTTATGCAAAAAATTGCTGTTTACAGTAAAAATGCTCGTGACACGAGCGACAAGGTCCGCATATGAAGACTTGCGATCAATCACGACAAGTCTTCTTTTTCTATCGATGTAGTGCACTTCTTTGTTGTGAACCATGATCTGTTCGCCAAAGCTGAATAAAAGGCAGACTTGTGTCCCATGTCATTGCGGTAAAGTCGATAGCTCACTCATGTTAAGAGAAGGCCACACATGATCAACAAGGCCATTGTCTATCGATTCCGCCTTATGAAGTTCAGTTATGATCATGTCGGTCACCAATGAAGGCCCATCTTCCTCGTCCAATGCACCATGGAGTTGATCAAAAGAGGATCATGGAAGACTATCATCACATTTGCCATGCTCTATCTTTATCTTCATATTTAAATGATACTTTATCAAAAGAATCTTAAATGATTTCTCTCAGATGACGCGGTGTATAGAGGTAGGATGATCAACTCTTTGATGGAAACGACAATAATTTTCTCACATTTTGTCCTCCGCACGAACGGGCTCCTTTTGTGGCAATGGCATGATTTGACCTTCTTTGAGCAGGAGTTCAAACCACCGCTCGGTATCCTTCAACTCAAAGGATCATATCCCGTAGAGCTCGAATCAACCTGGTCAAGCAAAATCCCTTATTTGGTGGAGAATCCGTCTACTATTATATCTGTTAGTCGCGTCCATTTATAAACATGTCTAGTCCATATATTTTATATACCATATCAAGCTTTAAGCCAAGTCAAACTAAATGATAGTGTCCTTGTGTTTACTTGATTTAAGCTTGACTTGAACTTCGACCTGAACCAAATCGAATCAAACATTAAACAACGCCGAGTTTAATCGATTAGCACCTCTAACTTGAGCTGTGCACTTGAAAATTAACTAGATCATATGTCGAGCTATGTGCAACTTATAATTGAAACGTGTCTAATTTTGTAATTAAACTTTTATTATATAATGAGATAGACTAGATATATATCAAATATTAAAGATAAATAATTAATTAAATATAAACTCTAATTGAATGAGAAGATACATTATAATAATTTATTTTATTTTTAATTTTCTTGTATTTTGATTGATCAAATATCCTACTTTTTATCAAACCCTACCTTTTAGTCTAATTTTTATATTTTAAAAAGTACTTCTGTTTTTTCATATGTTTAAATCTTGTATTTGGTTAGTTAAAATTATTACAAAGTATTAATTTTGAGGTTCTATTACTCTATTTATATATGCAAGCCACTTGTTTGTAAAAATAATAGGTTATTGGATCTAAATTTTGTACTTATGACGGAATATGAAACATATCCATTAGGCATTAACATTCATAATAATGTTAGTACTTTTGAATTGTTGTCGTAATTTTTTGTTATTTAAATATTGCTATTAGACTTGTCACCTTACCTTTGCCTTGGTAGCTGTCACAGGCCCGTTCGTAAGGTCGAATTTTTCGCCTCCGAGTCCCTGCCTGTGCGGCGTATTCCCTCCCTGGGAACACTCAGCCTGTTACTCAACACGCAATAGCGGGAGCCAAGGCCACAAACACTACACTCGTGTTCGGCCGCAATACGCACCACCGAGGTTGACCCCTGCACGTCCAGCAGATCCACCCGCTCGGTGTTGCCCTCAAACAGCGCCCTTGATCGATCACCCGTGTCTGGCCACACAAACCAGCACTTCGACAGCACTCCTGGCTATCGGCACGCCTTGCCGATAGGCTGTTCCAGGAGTCAAACAGCACCACCACCGCAGCACTGCCCGATCGCCCCACCAGCAACACGCCTGGTAGAGATCGTGCCTCTGTCCTTGTTCGTCTCAGCAACCACCGTCGCCTTGTAAACCTCGACCACGACCCGGTACTAAGGTTCCCTGCCTAAAACGTCAGACAACGAACACAACACAGATATACGGGGAAACCCCAACCTTATATCATTAAACCGACTATAAGGATTACAAGCACTCGAACTCCTCTCAAGTACCTGCTCGGCTTGTGGACAGCCCCCACAGCCTCGCCCCAATGTACCCAAAATACAAAGGAACTCACACAAGGATTACCTGGCCCGAGTAACCCTCCCAGTTGCCAACACCAGCAACCTCACAACGTGCACCTTGGATTCAAGCAAGCGTCTGGAATTCCAGCACTACTCCCAGCGCCGGCTGCAGCAATTCCTTCGCTTCTTCCCTCTCCAGGTTGCTCACGTTGCACACCGATCAGCAAGTCTCACCACGAGAACAAGTACCCAATCGGCCCCCTCTTCAGTCCGTCGAAGAGAAGTTCTCTTCTCCACGTCTGGCCTAACCCTTATATACTCACGAACTGCTGCTCCAAGATAACTCCGAATCTGCCAGCATCTTCAACTCCAGAGATCTGCAAGATCCACCGTGTTCAGCAACCTAGACCATCTCCCATCCAGGTTCATCCAACGGCCTCCAAGTTTATCTTCAGCAGTTTGTTGCAACGCCCAATCTGGATAACTGCATATCTTCACCAAGATACTCCAGCAACGTCCAGGAAGCTTCCTCCTAACCGTCGGCTGCACCGCTAGGATCCCGTCTCGATCACCACGGCTCGACCCTAGGCCTTGGTTCAACCTCGCAGCAACTACCGACCCACATGCCGGCAATGGCCCAGCCGCTGCGTCGCCCAACTCTGCGCATCGCTACCGATCAGGACCCAGTACCGCACCAAACAGCGGTACCCGCATGCCGCTCATGCTCGCGCCATGCACCATGCAGCGCTCGCGCGCCCGCGCCCGTGCACCCGCTCGCGCGCCCGCACGCGCTCGTCCGCGCGCGCTATCGCTCGTACGCGCGCTCGCCCGCGCGCGCTCGCCTGCGCGCGCGCGCACGCCGCGCGCGCTCGCCCGCGCGCGTCCGCCTGCGCGCACACTTGCGCGACGCTCGCGCGCTCGCTCGCGCGCGCCTGCTGCTGCTCCCGGTAGCGTGATCGGTCCAAATACCGATCACCACGCAGCGCCTAGCGCCAGTGCTCGATCACAGCACTCGCTAGCGCACCTCGATCCGACCTTGCTGCTTTTGAGGTTTCTTCGAACCCGAGACCCGGCATTGCTCGGCACACCATGTACCGACCCAAATGCCGGCACTTGCTGCTGTTCCCGACGCCTTGCTCCACCGGCATGCTCGGTCCTCCAGCAGCGTCGTGCAACTCGGTTTGGACTGCAACATAATCACGGGTTAGCCTCGGTGTGTTGTTTCCACCACTCGGATAACCACTGCTATCCCCTTCATGGACGTAGGGAATCCAGGAACAACACCCAAACCCTGGTTCCCGGGACGTCCACGAATCAAGGCTGTAACATCCTCCCCGACCAATGAAAGCCGATGTCCTCATCGGAAGGAAGGTCAGTCCTCCACGCAAACAAGTTGAATCCATTCTCCCATAGTACCGTCGCCGCGCTCAGTATCACAGACTCGCCGCACCATGGTCCCAGCCTCGCCATTGCATAGCCCCCGGTCCTGTATACTCAGACCTCGCATGTACACCCACATGCTTACATCGGCCATCTGCTCCTTGCTTCCGGATCCAAGTCTCCACCCGACTCGTCCATACAGTTCCCCGTGGTACCGAGAACTGCCGGCCCTAAGCAGCTGTAAGGCGTTGCAATGTAGCCAGTGTCTTCCATTCAACTGTCTCTTCTCCTCCATGTAAAGCACGTCTGGTAATTGGCCCAGTACGCACTCACCCCATCTAGTGGCTGTCTTACTAGATGAGAGGGAATAGAGAAGACAGATTTGCCTCCCTGCAAACCCATACTTCATCAGCTTGCCGATTTGTAGCAGCCCTG
>JAURVB010002794.1:0-12166 GCA_033002965.1 Piper betle | reverse complement strand
ATATATGTGAATTTGTTTAGTAGTGGCTTTGATGTGAGGCGTGGAGAGAGCGGCATTAGGATGTAGTAGAAAGATGGTAGATGGCAGATGGCAGCCTCCCTTTCTTGTTTATGAACAGTAGTGACATCTTTCTCTCGGCCACTGACCCTAGTACCTTTTCGCCACTCTAGGGTTTTCTTATTTTAGTTAAGAGTGACAATCTTAAAGATCGAGCTAGAAGATCCTCAAGAAAGCAAAACAGGCTACAATAAAGAATAGAAGAAATAGGAAGATGCCTCGCCATACTAGCTGTCTACCACAACTTAATTAGTAAGATATATTAATGAATGTTAATATATCTTACTAACCCTGCCATGGCTAGGGTGACTAGATTATTAGCAAAAAAATTAAGAAAAAGTTTATAATACTGTTCTGTAAATTCAAACATTGTAGGCTAAGCTAATATAAATTTGTAATATAAATTCTTTTATAAAATCTAATATTTCCTAAAATTTGTCATAAGTTGTTTTTATGTATCTATATCTATATCTATATATATTACATTTATATAAAAATATATAAAACTCAAGATTTTTCAACCAGTATCACATATCCTATAAGCATTTTATAACTTAATATTTATTTTTTATCCTCTAACTATTTTAAAATATAATATTTTATTTCCTATTTATGAATGAATATTAAATAATGATTTTACCCTTTTAAATATTTTGCAATATTACCTTCTTATTTCCTGTTTGCAAAAGTGTTTAGTTTCCTATTGAAATCTTCTAATTAGGATCCACCATGTGCCGTCTAACAATTCTCTAATATAATATTATATTTCTTATTAATAAATAAATATCAAATAAAAAGTTTACCTACTTTATTATTACAAATAGAAATTGGAATTCTAAATCACCTATAATAATAATGCTAAGCTACGTGTTCATTGATTAATAGTTTCGACATTATTTGGTTCGAATAATAATGCTTAGAAGAAAATTGGAGCCAAATAATAAGCCAAATTTATATATATCTATATATTCTATATCTCTATCTCCATATATGTAATATAAATATATAAAAGCTAAAAGTTTTTAACGAGTATTTGTTTCTGAAGGCCTACACCATGGGAGAATATTTCTTAACTAAAAAGTGTGGGTAGGGGATATATATATATATATACACGAGGACAAGGAGCCTGTGCTTGAGCACAGGCTCCTTACCTGTGCTTGAATTTATTTCAGCCGTTGGATTGATATTTTGCCATCACAACCTAAATATACTTAGTAATTTGCATATGAAAAAATTATCTATGCCAGCTTTGTTCGAAGAAAGCCCCATCCTTTTATATATATATATATGACAGAGCACTGTGCTTGAATTTATTTCAGCCGTTGGATTCAATCCAACGGCTGAAAAAAAACAGAGGAGTCTCCCTTTGTTTCCCGACGGGAAACGGGCCGGCGGGGTGACGCGGGGGACTCCGCCGGGGTGAGGCCGGGGGGGAGGGGGCGGTGGAGGGTGGCCGGGGCGGCGCCGGGGTGAGGCGCCGGGGCGGCTGGAGGGTGGGGCGGGGGCGGAAAGGGTGAGCCGGAGGAGGCAGCCGGGGCGGCGCTGTGGTGAGGCGGGGTGAGCGCGACGGGGCGGCGACAGGGTGGGTCGGGGGTGGCCCGGCCGGCGACGGGGTGGGGCGGGGGCGGACGGGGTGAGCGGAGGGGGGGGCATCGCCGCGGCCGGGGTGGCGACTGGGTGGGGCAGGGGCGGAAGGGGTGAGCCGGGGGCAGCCGGGGCGGCGACAGGGTGGGTCGGGGGTGGCCCGGGCGGCGACGGGGTGGGGCGGGGGCGGAAGGGGTGAGCCGGGGCGGCGCTGTGGTGAGGCGGGGCGACTTCACCGGCGGTGGGGTGGGGCGGCAAACAGGGGAAAAAAACAGGGGAGGGTAGTTTCGTAATAAAAAATTGACTCGATCCCGACTCGAGTAAATATTACGAAATAAATTTTAAAAAATAAAATAATTTTGTAATAAAAACTTGGCTCGATCCTGACTCGAGTCAATATTATGAAATAAATTTAAATAAAATAAAATAATTTTATAATAAAAACTTGATTCGATCCCAACTCAATTCAATATTACAAAATAAATTTTTTTAAAAAATAAAATAATTCCATAATAAATTTTTTTAAAAAATAAAAACTTTACTCGATCCTGACTCGAGTCAATATTACGAAATAAATTTTTAAAAAATAAAATAATTTTGTAATAAAAACTTGAGTCAATCCTCAAGTCAATTATTATGAAATTATTTTATTTTTTAAAAAATTTATTTCATAAAATTGACTCGAGTGAGGATCGAGCCACGTTTTTATTATGAAATTATTTTATTTTTTTAAAATTTATTTCATAAAATTGACTTAAGTGAGTGAGTGAGGATCAAATCAATTTTATGAAATAAATTTTAAAAAAATAAAATAATTTCATAATAAAAACTTGGTTCGATCCTCACTCGAGTCAATTTTATGAAATAATTTTTTTAAATAAATAAAATAATTTCATAATAAAAACTTGAGGATTGACTCAAGTTTTTATTACAAAATTATTTTATTTTTTAAAATTTATTTCGTTATATTGACTTGAGTCAGGAACGAGTAAAGTTTTTATTTTTTTAAAAAATTTATTATGAAATTATTTTATTTTTTAAAAAAATTTATTTCGTAATATTGACTTGTGATCGAATCAAGTTTTTATTATAAAATTATTTTATTTTTTTAAATTTATTTCATAATATTGACTCGAGTCGGGATCGAGCCAAGTTTTTATTACAAAATTATTTTATTTTTTTAA
Source organism: Piper betle (assembly GCA_033002965.1). Classification (NCBI taxonomy): domain Eukaryota; kingdom Viridiplantae; phylum Streptophyta; class Magnoliopsida; order Piperales; family Piperaceae; genus Piper; species Piper betle. The sequence goes on along the minus strand of JAURVB010002794.1, from coordinate 9,341 downwards.
AATTTATTTCGTAATATTTACTCGAGTCGGGATCGAGTCAATTTTTTATTACGAAACTACCCTCCCCTGTTTTTTTCCCCTGTTTGCCGCCCCACCCCACCGCCGGTGAAGTCGCCCCGCCTCACCACAGCGCCGCCCCGGCTCACCCCTTCCGCCCCCGCCCCACCCCGTCGCCGCCCGGGCCACCCCCGACCCACCCTGTCGCCGCCCCGGCTGCCCCCGGCTCACCCCTTCCGCCCCTGCCCCACCCCGTCGCCACCCCGGCCGCGGCGATGCCCCCCCTCCGCTCACCCCGTCCGCCCCCGCCCCACCCCGTCGCCGGCCGGGCCACCCCCGACCCACCCTGTCGCCGCCCCGTCGCGCTCACCCCGCCTCACCACAGCGCCGCCCCGGCTGCCTCCTCCGGCTCACCCTTTCCGCCCCTGCCCCACCCTCCAGCCGCCCCGGCGCCTCACCCCGGCGCCGCCCCGGCCACCCTCCACCGCCCCTCCCCCGGCCTCACCCCGGCGGAGTCCCCCGCGTCACCCCGCCGGCCCGCTTCCCGTCGGGAAACAAAGGGAGACTCCCTGTTTTTTTCAGCCGTTGGATTGAATCCAACGGCTGAACATAAATTCAAGCACAGGTAAGGAGCCTGTGCTCAAGCACAGAGCTCCCTGTCTATATATATATATATATATATATATATATATATATATATATATATATATATATATATATATATACATACACATGTACCACTTTAACCGAGTCAAATGATATTTTTTTCAAATTTTAATTTAGATTATTTGATTACAAATACGACCTAAATTTAATAAAAAAATAAAAATAAAAAAAATAAAATACCCTCACTACGACCATTATTTAGTATGTAGTTAATAATAATATTTATTTATGATTATATATTATTTTGAGTAGACAAGTTGTAAAACCCACGATTCGAGTTAGGGTTTTATATTTAGAACCGGTCGGGTCGACCGTTATTTTTTTCGAGTTGAGTCAGTTTCAGGACACGTGTACCGAGCCAATGCCAGTCGCGTGTATGAGCTATGAGGGTCATGCGTACCCAAGTATATGATGATAACGTCATGAACACAGCAGAACAGAATGAGTTATCAGATATATGAGAGTATGCCAGTCATTTTTTTTATTTTTATATATAGTGGATCGTAGAATTAGTATTAGGCCGTTTACCGCGTTAGGACGCGTTCGGGCAGTTTGGGTGGGTTGATAGTTCTAGAGCATACCATTATAATTTTTTTGTTGTTGTTTGATTTTACGGGATTTTTCCCGATTTTTATGAATTTTTTTAGGATTTAATACGAGTTAGTTATGATACTTGACTCGAGACGGAGACGAGTCAAGTATTATTTACGAGTTTGCCACCCAACTAATTTTTCACCCCGACTTTTCTCCCCCACGCCCAAACCCTCGCCGCGCCGCCCCTGTTCGCGCGCCACCGCCGCCACGGCCGGCGCCGCCTGGCCGCCGATCGACGCCGCCCAGCCCGGCCACGGCGTCGCCCTGCCGCCCCGACCAGGTCCGGCCCCCATCGGACCGCCGCGACGCGAGGAAACCACGCCGCGACGCCGCGGCCGCGTTGCGGTCGCGTCGCCGATTCCGCCGCCGGCGAGCATCGCCACCACGATCAGGTGGTCGCCTCAGCACCGTCGACCACCCAGTGACGCTTCCTGACCGGAGCGGAGGCTGTTGCCGCCGTGGCCGGCCGGATCTAGCAACCACCACGGCCGGCCTCTGTTTTGCCGTTTTCCGGCGAGCCGCCGCCTCCATTGGCCACACTGAGGTCATAGATGAGTCGGGCTCGCCGAGCCGGTTCCGATGGTACCCTATATGACCCCTATCCAGCTAGTAGACGCCGATGGCGATTGTCGCCGGAAAACCACCGGAAGTCGCCGGAAAACCGCCATTAGCTGCCGGAAAACCGCCGGAAAATCGGAATTTCTGGAATTCGCCGGAATTCACCGGATCTTCCGCGGGGCTCACCCAGTGGAGCCCGATCGAGCTTCGGACGCCGATGAGCGCCGAATTTGAGCTCCGAGACGCGCGACGGAACCCTAGCCGTCGCCGAATGTCGACAACGTGAGGTATAAGTACCTCCGATTGAGTTATTTAAAATTGATTATGATTGTTAGTATACCATGCTAGAATTGAATAATTGTCATGATAAATGTATGAGTATGAGTGTAGTGATGATTGCATGATGCAATTAATTGAGAATGAATAGTGAATGATCTAATGAGGTAGATCGAGTTGAGCATGATAATTGTGCATGATGAGATTATTAGTTAATGAAGTGATCTAATGAGATGAATTGTGTATGAACATGTTAATCTAGTATGATGCAACTTAGAAGAACAGAATAAAATATGGTATGAGTAGGTTGAGTTAGGATTATTTACTCTTATAATTATTTGATGGTTATTTTGATGAATGATTCATTGTGATTGTGATTGTGTTGAGTTTGATGCATCATTTAGTTAGCGGGCGTTAGTATTTAGTTTTGATGTGTAGGTACGGAATAGGAGCTCGCCGCCTAGGCGCGATGACACGCTTGGAGCTTCTACCAGGTCCGTTTAGGACTCGTCTTGTTTTACGCTCTTCCATTGTATGTTTATTTTATTATTGCAGGGCGGGTTAAGTGGCGTTTTATCGGATCCCACTTAACTCGGGCCATTTAATCGAATATTTCCGGATTAATAACCCCTCGAGGATGAGATCCCTCGAGGATGATTTCGAAAACAAGATCCACCACAAGTTGCCTTCGGGCCTATTATATGAATCCCTTCCCAGGCCTATATATATAGTTTTATCGAGTTTTCAGTGAGACGAGAGATGGAGAAACCGACTGCACGTACCATGCAGAGGATGCCGTGACAGTCAAAGCGGGCTCTGGATTAGTGCCAGCGGACTGTTCCATTCCCGAGGGATCCTGACAACTCCGCGTTTGAGTTCCTCACACCCGGAGAACGTGGAGGTTTACGGGTACTGTTTAGTACAGCGCATGTCCGGACTTGTGGTTCAAAGGGTACTAAAGGCGACTGCCTGAGAGTACTCGGCCTTCGTGCTCAAGGCCAGGAGAGATATGGAGGTTCGGAGAGGGCTTAGGATAAAGTTTCATGAGAAGTACTGAAAAAGAAGTGCTGAGAGTAGCACAGTACCAGCAGCAGAGCAGTAAGTTCGGGATGCTACCGGGTCTGCAGCCCAGTGGCTCCTCAGTAGTGCCCTTCAGAGTGTTCTTGAGGAAGCATATGTTTTCTTTCAGATGAGAGTTTGCTCTCATAGCCAGTTTGTTATAGTTATTTTATTTTCCGGACCAGTAACGCTTGTTACTGACGTTTTTCTTATATATATGTAGGTGATCAGCACGAGATGGATGAGCCAGCTTGGACGGAGGAGCAATGAGGTCTTGTGCACACACATGTTAGATTTCTGAATGTTTAATATTGTATCATTATGTTATTATTTTGTGAATGCTATGATTAAATGTTTGAGGCATGATAGGATATGATTAAATGAAATGAGATGATGCTAAGACATGATGATAAGAGGTGAGATATGATCAGAGTGCGCAGCAGAAGTGTGGCCCAAGTCCTATGATGAATATATAGTATATTAAATTATGTGTGATTAAAATTGTTGATATATGTATATATATTGGTATGTATTGTTTTGACAGGGTAGACCCTAATTGCACTTTTAGGGGAGACTCTGTCAGTTTTACTTTAGAATTTTCATCGATTTTGCTCGTGATTGTGATGGCGTGAAATTTAATTTGCATGTCATTCATGTAGTACCATGTTAGGATTTTGCACATTTATTCATTCATGATGGATCGTATCTTCATCTTAAGACGCCGAGATTGGATCCGCAGGAGTTAGGTTCGGGTTAGCAGACCTAACCGGGGCCTGTAACATGCCGGTTCGGTTCATGAGCGTAGACCGGATTTGGGGTGTTACACAAGTGATATTATATATATTATTATGTTATTTTATCAAGTCAAGCTATAAGTTAATTTCGAGTTATAACCGAGTCGAGTTGAATTTAACACCACCTTGTTCAAACTTAACTCGTAGGATTCTAGTTCGAGTCAAGTTTAAGCTCGATCATTTAAATGTTGAATTTTAAGTGGTCAAGTTAATCGTCAAATACTCATAAATTGGCTCATTTAATTAACAACGTTGTTGTTTTGTACTAAATCGTAGTGAGCAGAATTTAATTTGTATTTGAAGTCGACTCAAAAAAGTTCGAAGTTTATTCGAACTCGGTTCAAAAATCGACCGAGTTTTAAATCGTGAACGAAGGAGGTCAGGCTCGCACTGACTTTGTCGTCGGCGAGGGTGTTGCCCGAAGGAGGTCAGGCTCGCAGTGACCTTGTCGTCGGCAAGGGTGTTGCCCAATCTTCAGGAGCAAATTGAGCACCACCTTATTTTTGTCGTTCTCGTCCTTTCTATTCCCCATCTCCACTGCCCTCGCCGCATCCGATAAACCCGACGGAGAAGTCGGAAGCGAAGCCCGACGAGCTCAGGATGCAGCCCGGCAGTGGCGGAGAAATATCGGGTCAGGATATACAATACGAGGTTTATAGAAATAACGGATATAGGATTGACAGATTATGAAATGTTATATTTGGCGTTACTTCTTAAACTTTTTGCCCGATTTGCGATTTGGGTTAATTGCACATACACATCCCTTGTTTTTGCGAATTCTATGCGCTGAGGATGGGGTATTTGTGTCTAAGCGGTCCAAATATTGCAATTTCATTTATTGATGACTTTGAGTCCACCAATGCAGTCAAAAATGGTGGGCCTCGGTAAAATGACCAATAATCTTGCACTCCAAGTCATGTGTGGAAGGGTGGGCCCCTGGAGACATCTAATTGGGCCGGCTTTTCGTGGGCCTAGTACGTCAAAGGTCATTCCCCACCCAAGTATTATATACATGAGCTGAGCTGTGGCTTATATGAATTATAATCAATTATATTTAAAATAATTTTGAAGGTTCTACTGCTCAAAATTTATGTATATAAATATAAAAATAAAAAATATGGAATTTATTTATATATTTTTAAATCAATTTCATATCTTTAACTTTGAAATAAAGCCAAATTATAAAATTTTTAGACTCAATTATTCATCTAAATATGCATTCGTGATAGGGCCTATTCATTATCAAAAATTTAAAATTATCATTGTAAATATTTAGTAAGGGAAAATTTCCTTTAAAGTGATTGTGTATTCCAACCATTTTAACTGCAAGACCTTTTAACTGATTTTCACTAAAAAAATTAAAATTATACATTTAATTATTGATTAATTAATTTAATTAATGAGAGCTCAATGGACACATCATCAAAAGAATACGTCCTCCCATGACTGTAAGGCATGTAATCAAGTTCATGTGATGAGCTCGTACGAAGTTCACACTAAAATTATAATAATTTGAACTTATTTGACATTTTAAATTCTTTTAAATCAATTCTACTGTTTGTTCTAAGATGGCAATTTTTATTATGAAATGTTAAGCATTTAAAAAATTATAGTTGCATTTCTTAGAAAGGGCAAGTCCGGTTTAAATAAAAATCAGAATTTGGGCTGATATTGAGCCAAGCCGGAGATCGAGGCACGTGCGTTACCAGTGAGCGTGTGAATGTTCAATAATCTGGTCCGTTCGTCTGATTCCCCGATGCTCCCATCAAAACCGTTGGTTTCGCCATTTTATGTCCCCGCCTTCTTTTCCCGCCGCACTCCTCTTCCTTTGGACGCTAGGGTTCCGGCCTCCAACCTCGCCGTCGTCGCCACTGTGCGCTCACCGGGTTCGTTCTTCTTCCTCCCATAGATCTCCATTCCCAGTTACTATTATCTTCATCTCATTTGTTGATTTGTTTTTGTTAAGGTATACTAATGGTTGTCGTTGTGCATGAAAGGCCATTTTGGTTGTATGATGAAGGCTTTGTTGAATGTTTGCTATGCTATTATTCGTAGTGGGTTGCGGTTTAATTTCTATTTTGGTGTGTGGATTATTATTATGTGGAATGATCTTTTTTTATCTTTTTTGATTCTAGTCGAGAAGATGTACACGGCAAGGAGGAAGATTCAGAAGGATAAGGATGTCGAGCCCACTGAATTTGAGGAGTCAGTTGCGCAGGTATAATGAGTATTTCTTACCCCGGATGGTTTTGGTGCATAAGCCTGATTGCAAATGGCCTTGTGAACGCTTGCGGTTTTGGAGGATTTAGGTTCGGCCTTTAACATTTTTAACGTTCGCTGCAGTATTTTTTTGACCTGGAAAACAGCAACCAGGAGCTGAAAAGTGATTTGAAGGATCTTTTTATCAACTCTGCCGTGTAAAGAGCTTGAACCACTCGATGCTATTGTCTTTATGAAATAGGATATCCCTTTTTTTCGTTGATCTTTTTTATATACAGTCAGATTGATATTTCTGGGAGTAAGAAGGCAGTTGTGATTCACATTCCGTATCGGCTAAGAAAGGCTTTCCGCAAAATTCATGGTAGGCTTATCAGAGAACTGGAAAAGAAGTTTAGTGGAAAGGTATGGTGTCAGTAATTACTTCCGTTGCTACATTTGTTAATTCGTGGTGTGGTTCATCGGCATGCTGGCTAATCTGTGCGATTGGTATAGATTTTCTTTTCCAATCATGTGTCCAGAAGGACTCTTTGATTTGTTTATTTATGTATTATCAGAGAGGAATGTAAAGTCATGGGCTTTGCCTACTTTTCCCACCTTGTCATATTTTTGTTATTAGTATGTATGCCACTTAATTATTTTTTTTCATTAATGCTTTTAAATGTAGCTAAGTGCAAGATTGATTGAGTCATGCTATTTATTTATGGGTTATCAGATGGCTAAATATTTTAGCCATCCATCCTTTATATGTGTTTCTTTAATGTTCTTTGTTATGCAATTATCTTTTTAGATACTCCAATGTTCCGGAGAGCAAAGCATATTGATAAGTTTACTATGTGATCTGCTGGAGAAGATTTTTCTTAGAAGAGGATTTATGTGGCTTGTTTAGGGTTTATGTTTTTTATCCCATGTAGCAGCATGACTCATATTTCTGAATGATGAGTATGAGAATAAATGCTGTGCTCTAGTCTAATACTAACTTAGCTTTTGTATTCATTATTTTGGTTAATAGATGTAATGTGATTAATTCTTGGATTAGGATGTCATCCTAGTCGTGACTCGAAGAATTTTGAGGCCCCCAAAGAAGGGTTCTGCTGTTATGCGCCCACGCAGCCGCACTCTGACTGCTGTTTATGAAGCAATGTTAGAGGATGTTGTGTATCCTGCAGAAATAGTTGGCAAAAGGGTCAGATACCGCCTTGATGGGTCAAAGATTATGAAAGTGAGTTTAATTTCCTTCAAATTTTGTTTTGAGTTTCTTGCATCCTCTGTTTGATATTAATCTATTCGTGCTAAACTCACTCCATCCATTTGTTATTTTAGGTGTTCTTGGATCCTAAGGAGAGGAACAACACAGAGTACAAGTTGGAAACTTTCAGCTGGAGTGTATCGGAAGCTTTCTGGAAAGGATGTGGTATTTGAGTATCCAATCACAGATGCTTGAAATACCTTTCCGTGTGACGAAGAGCATAGTTCTCAATTTTTCTTCATGCTTAACGAGTTACTTTGAGTTTGAATAGAATCTAAGTTTATCAGGCTTCAGAATTTCACTTAGATATATGTTATCCTGAATTGTCTTGCAAAGTTTTCATTTTGAATGCAATGCTGAAATTAATTCTTAACCATTCATGTGGCATGCTCTATTGATTAAGGATATTGTTTACCCAAAGGTTTGATAATTGCGGTGCAATATATTATATATAGAGGCGAAACATGGTGTTTAGATCCTATCCTATGATGACACACGAGGCTCGCGACGACCAAGTCCATCAGAAAATGCAACTTTTAGCGTACCACGAGCTCGACCCGTGGGATTGTTGAACAACTCATTGAATATATATATATATATTTCCCCAAACAACTTGAATAGTTGTGATGGCCTTTAGGTAAGCCTTTTATTTCTTCGCGGTTAGGGTAATTGGCTTTTAACTGAAGTGGCTTGTGACTCGTTAGATTTGTATTTTTCTAAGAACTCTAGTAGCTTCGGAGTGAACAGAAGTTTCAATGCTATCTCAAACCTGCAGCCAAAATATCAATGCATGCTCTTTGTTATGGGAAATATTTTTGAGTACCAATTTCTTTCCCCGTTGGGAGTCACCATTCCTAGGGTGTGCATAGTTCCAAAAATTGGAATTTGTTAAATCGGGAAAGAAATTATTAAATCAGATTGATTTATCAAAAATCAAATAAGAATAAAAAATCATACAAAAATCGATTTAGTTGAATCAGTTAAAATTAGTGTGATGATTAATTATAAAATATATTATTATAATTTTACGTGTGTATTATATTTTATAATATTTTTTAGATTTTTTGAATTATTTGGAGTTATTTCTTATTTTTTTATTCGAGTCACAATCGAGTTAACTTTTAATTACGAAAATACCACTGTTCCTTTTCTTTCCCCCGACCCTTCCATTCCCTTATTGCATCCTCTTGCTCCGTCGCCCGCCCAATCCACCCCAGCCTCCCCCCCCCCCCACACGTCGTTGCCCTCTTTTTCCTTGTCTCCCCCTCGTTCACCCTCACTTGAGCTCGCCCGCTTTCTCCGGCCGCCACCCCCCTCCCATCGCCCGTCTCCCCTCCCCTCCCCCTCATCATGAATCGGCGCCGATTCCTACTGTGTTGAGAATCGGCCAATTTATTTTGAATTGATTTTCACCTAGCCGATTTTTGCAACACTGCTACTACGGGGCAAATAAGACAATATGACAAGATTCCGCGTTACATCATCATCTTCTTCAACCCCTATCTTTAAAAACTCGTGGGAAAAAATCTTTATATTAGTATAGGTGTTAACAAGCCTTTTTAATATAAAAGCTAGCCCGAGGAGATAAAGTTTTCCCATTATCCCATAATAAATCATCACAACCGATGTAAGATAAACTCAACAATTCCTCTTAACATATCGGTCGATCCTGAAATCACCATTGTCTAATAATTTCACTTTTATCAGACGACACTCGAGCTTGACAAACTCCCTTTAAATCATTCGGTGGAACTCATAAAAGAGACAACTATAATCGGCATATACAAACTCGTACTATAATCGACGTATGCAAAACCCAACTCTGATTCTAACCGTTGGGCCTTTCAGGCCAACAAAAAAGATGTGTAATATGTATCACTCTTAATCTGAAAGTTAGCTCTCAGAAAAATAAGATTTTTCTATTAGTCTAT
>JAURVB010002792.1:0-39392 GCA_033002965.1 Piper betle | reverse complement strand
CCATACATTATAAGGAGAAAGATGAGTTTAGTAAGAAGTAAGGAAGAGGGAATGCATGAATGCATTATGCATTGCAATCAAACAAGCCGAGTTAGGATTACTAAACGAGCGAGCGAGCCAAACTTAAATTGTGTTTGAACTTGGGTCAAATGGTTCGAAGTCGGCTCTAGATCGAACATGTAACATCCCAAAATTCTTAGTCTAGTAAAAGACCTAAATGGGATGTACAACATAATTTAACTACTATCATACAACTTAGCGGAAGCAAATTTCAAAAGAATCAACAACAATCATAACCACTCAACAATCTACAACAATCATAAATACATACATAACCATAACCACTCAACAATCAACAACAATCATAAATACATACATACACAACATACATGTCATAATACATAAACATGTCATACATACATACACAACATACATGTTATACATAAACATACCATACATACATACACAACATACATGTCATACCCATGTTACACATAAACATGTCATACATACATGAAAATCATACATAATCATAACACAATTAATTTCACTCTCATTTCGCTCTCATTTTCGTAACCTAATCATTTCCATACCCACTTACGTAGGTTGTGAAAAATCACTTCTATCCCCACTTGCGTAGGTTTACTTCTATACCCACTTACGTAAGTTGTCGAAAATCACTTCCATCCCCACATAGGTTGTCAAAAATCACACATAACACATTCTAAAGTGATGCACATACACTTACACAAAAAGATAACATACTTATATCACTTATGATATGTATGATATATCATACATGAAAATCATACATATCATACTGTAACATCATTCTTTAAAAGATAAGATACTTATATCATACATAAAAATCATACGATAACACACTTATATCATACATGAAAATCATACGATAACACACTTATATCATACATGAAAATCATACGATAACATACTTATATCATACATGAAAATCATACACATCATACTGTAATATCTTTCCTTAAATATATACATGTACCAGAATCATGCTTGAATACAAGGGAACCAAAGAAGCTCATACACATAAACAAAAAGGTACCATACTCAGAGAAGCACGTACATAAACAAAAAGTACCATACTCAAGAGAAGCACATACACATAAACAAAAAGGTACCATACTCATATCATAAACACACAAACACACAAACACATAAAACACACCAAAGTTCTCCTCCCCTTCTCTGTTGAGAAAGATACGCTTATATAGACATGAAAATGAACATAAAAAGTCATAAGTCATAAATACATTTGAAATATGAAAAGTCATAAATCATAATTACCTACTCGAAACATGAAAAGTTAAAAGTAATAAATACATACACACTCGAAATACGAAAAGTCAATCCATGAAATGAATCTATAAACATTATTAAATTACCTTAATTTAATAATTAAAAACTCATTTAGAGATAAAATAACCAAATTATTTTTAGGGAGGTACAGAACGAGGTTTGAACATGCATGCTCATTTGAACTCCGCTTGAGATCAAACGAGGTTTGGACATATATACTCGAATTTGACTCGGACATATATACTCGAATTTGACTTAAATATTTTTTATGTTGCTGGACTGGAACTCGAATACATTAAAACTATTTAATTTTGAAGAGCTTGAACCCATCTCGTTCGTGAACTCGAAATCGGATTGATTATAAAGTTCGTTCCTGAGCTCGAATTTGACTCAAATATTTTCTATGTTGTTCGAACTCGACTGGAATTCGAATATACTTAAACTGTTTAATTTTGACGAGCTCGAACCCAGCTCGTTCGTGAACTCGAAACCGGCTTGATTATAAAGTTCGTTTCGAGCTCAAAACTGGCTTGATTGTAAAGTGGAAATAACTCACTTAAAAAAAATGATGTTAACGTGGATTGAACCCACGACTTCCAAGTCTTCAACTTGAATACTTACCATCTAAGTTATCTCACTACCTTGTTATTATATTGTAAATAAATAAATATAAATAATTTCAATTAAACTTATTGGTGTGTGTCTATATATATATATAATATAAAGACTATATTATTATATTATTTTATCGAGTCAAGCTATGAGTTGATTTCAAGTTGAGTTCAAGTTATAATAGAGTCGAGTCGAGTCGATCATTACCTTGCTCAAACTCGGCTCGAGCATTTAAATGTCAAGTTTCGTGTTGAGTCGAACCGAGCCGAACGTCCAATGCTCACGAATTAGCTCTCTCAATTAGCAGCCCTAGTTATAGTGGTTAGTTTGTGATTTATCCTCATTTTTGGGGGTTGCCGCTGTAAAACCCATGACTCGAATCAGGGTTTTACTTTACCGAACCAGTCGGTTCAACCGTTGGTTCGAGTCGAGTCAGTTTCATGAACCGCGTGCTGAGTCGAGGCCAGCTGTGAGTTATGAGCGATGAGAGTCAGGTGTACCTGAATATATGATGATAACGTCGAGAAGATGGTGAGATATGAGTTATCAAAATATATGAAAGTATGCAGTATTTTTTTCTTTTTATATGTTTGATCGTAGAAATAGTTTTAGGCCGAATAACGCGTTAGGACGCGTTGGATTATATTCGGGTGGGTTATTAGTTATAGAGCATGCCATTTGGATGTTGTTGTGTTTTTATTTTATGGAATTTTTTCATATTTTTTTAGATTTTTTTGATTAAGGATAAAATATGAAATTTGTTTGATTGAGTGGTGTTAAAAATGAAGGCTAAGAAACTAATTAGGGTAACTAGGTAATGATCATGATCTAATGCAAACTAGCCTAAGTAGACTTGCTAGAATTGATATAGGTTGATGTGTGTTGATTGATGCATGATTGTGTTGATTTTGTGTGCATGCTATAGGATGTGTGATTCATCATGCGGGCGTTAGTTTTTATCTTGATTGTGTAGGTACGGTGTAGGAGCTCGCCGCCTAGGCGCGTGGACCCGTTTGGAGCTTCTACCAGTTCCGTTTAGGACTCGTTCTCTGTTTTACGCTATTCTACTGTGTATTTGATTTATTACGTGCAGGACGTGTTAAGTGGTGTTTTATCGGATCCCACTTAACTCGGGCCATTTAGCCAACAATTTTTCGGATTAATAACCCTCGAGGATGAGATCCCTCGAGTTTGTTTTCGAACTTCAGATCCAGCTCACGTTGCCTTCAGGCCTATTGTATAAATCCCAACCCAGACCTATATATATATAGTTTTTACGTTTTTGTGAGAGATTGAATGAGGGAAATCCGACTACCATGCTACGCGAGCGGGCACGTGTGTGTCGATAGTGGGCTCTAGAATGGTGTGCGGGCCATTTCATTCCCGAGGGATCTTGACAACTCCACCTTTGAGTTCCTCAAACCCGGAGAAGTGTGGAGGTTCACGGGCACTGCAATGCAGCGCATGTCTAGACTTGTGGTTTCAAAGGGTACTAAAGGCGACTGCTTGAGAGTACTCGGCCTTCGTGCTCAAGGCCAGGAGTAATATGGAAGGTGCTGAGGGCGTAAAGGAATGAGATTTGATGCGAGAAGCGATAGAGAAATGGCCGAGGTATGAGAATGAGAAAGAAAAGGGGACGGTGTCAACCAGAGGGCGACGGCTCCCGTATGTGCCCTGATGAGAGTTCTTGAGGAAGTATATGGTTTTCATTCAACATGAGAGTTTGCTCTCCTATGCCAGATTGATATTAGTTATTTTCCGGGCCGGTAACACTCGTTACTGACGGTTTTTCTATATATATGTAGGTGAGGAATGCGAGCAATGAAAGCTGTCGGGACTGCGGAGGAGCAGCACGGAACCGCGCACACATGTACCTACCGCGTGTAATGTATAATGATGGTTGTTTAATGCTGTGTGAATGATTGTTAGAATGTTTTTGTCTTGATGAATTGTCTGTTATGAAATGAACGGATAGATGTGAATGAGCAGGGAGCCTTGGAGTTCAGCCTCGGCTTAGATGAAAATAAATGAGATAATGATTGAATGTCATGGTAGATTGCTATGTGTTATCGTATTTTCATAAAATATTTATATACCTTTGTTGTGAACAGGTTGGCCCTTATTGCACTTTTAGGGGAAACTCTGTCCGTTTTTACATAGTAGTATATATTTTCTTTTGGTTTCTCATTTATTGTTTTGTCTTGTTTTTGCTTGTACATCATAGCATGCATGTAGGACTGCGTTAGAACCCAATTGTTCCCATTCATGCATTTCATGATTGCATCTCCATCTTGAGACGCCGAGGGCAGATCCGGGTCGGCTTAACCGAACATAGTAGATTAGCGAACGGTTTGGTAGCCGGTGACATTTCTGGGTTGGTTCACGGGTGAACCGAAACGGGGTGTTACAGCCGCATTTAATTTGTGTATCCTTTATCTTTTATACTTTATTGATTTCCTTTGTCAAAACACACAACATGGAGTTTAGGGATTTTGTTTATTAATATCCCAACAAATCTTATTTGAAAAGGTACGAAAAATTCAAGGAGAATTGTGGAATACAAGAAGAGAATTATTGGTGAAGATTTCAATGCTCAGGAAAACTATTTAAAGTTGGCTTTCATTTCCAAGAGGTGTTCAGTATCTCTGGTTTATATATATATAGTTGGAAATATATGTTGGGTTTCCCTTTGGGGAAGTTTCATGAGGATGTTCTCCCTTAGGGGAGACATGAGAAGTTGTAGATCTAGGCAAGGTCACCATTGGGGTGCATGCGGGAGAAAAGAAAGTTATTCGTTGTGAGGAGAAGATGCGACTTCGGGCATTCTATAATATCAACATTAGTTAATTTTTTATCTTTCTCTACCTTTTGTTTATGATTTGTAATTGAAACTAGTATTATTCATTATGCTGAAGTGTTCTACTTTTGGGTAGAATTTTGTACATGTATTGGGGTGGAGTTTTTCACATTTCGGTAGAGTTTTCTACATGTATTGGGTGAAGTTTTCCGTGTATATTTTGAGTAAATTTACTCATATTTAAAAGTGAGTTCGCTCATGTATTAGATAGGGTTTCCCTCAGCTTCACCTTCACTCTGGTTGTAAAAGAAAATTTATAATTATAATTATTTGGTGGAGATTTCCACGATAAATTGGCATGCACCCTATCTAGTGATTTAAGGTTTTGACTAGTGTGTTATTTGCCTACTAACAAGTAGTATATCAAAATAGTCTAAGGTATATATAAGACAAATTTATATGATGGATTTAGTTAAGTGCCATGTCATAATTTAGACATTGAAATATTGTCGATGGATAAGAAAACATATAAATTGAATTAATCATTATGTTGGCTTCTAATTAAGTATCAACACCATAAATATCATACTAGTTATCAGACCAGATTTATAATTAGTACAAGATATATTTAGTTCAATTGACTTGGATGGAAATAGATTTTAAAATTATGAATAAAATATTTTATTAAATATTAAATATGTATTTTATCATCAATATTTTATTAAGTAAAGGCTAAAACATCATAATTTTTAACAAAAAAAATGGATTTTATGAAAATTTTAAAACAAAAACCGAGTATAGATTAAAATGATAAAAAAGTTTAAATTATACCAGATTTGAAATCGGTACGCCGCATTCTATCACAACTGCTGGCCTGTCGTCTAGAGCCCAAAAATTGTTGGCCCATGTCCCAGGGAAAATGGTAGTGGGCCTAATTGTGTATTTTTGATTTGGCTATTTTTTTATACATAAAGATTATAACCTCAACCACACTTAGGCCAACCCTAGGAATGACCCTGTCTGGCTGCCACAACATGGCTAATGTATTCTAAAATGTTGGGAGAATTTGTGTAATTTGGTTTAATTCAGCTGATTCAGGTTGATTTCACAGGAAAAATTTTTTTAATTATTGAGAATGGCTATTATCAGTTTATACCAACTATATTCGTTAATAATGCAAATAGTATAATTTTTTTAAAAAAATCCTCACTATACTTAAAGAAAGAAGTATTTGGTAGTCTTTAGGCTTTCAAACATGAAGGAATTTCTTACTTGACATACCATGACTCTTCTTTTTACACATATTATCTTTATTATAAATTAGTTAAATTAATATTTATAATTTATAAAATTAAATATTATCAAATTCAAATGTCAAACGAACAATATATATTGATTTCATATAATTATTTATTTACATAATTAAAAATTTAATATAGATGACTTCAAATTATTTACGAATCAACTCCACTCCATCTTAAACTATGATTGTCATCCATTTATTATAATTTTAGCCATAAAATATTAAAATTTAGTTATTTATGATATTTTTCCTATAAAATTTTTCACCTAATCGGATCATAAATAGTTTGCTGGACATTGAAGACGATCCTAAAGGTACCATGCCTTTAAATTAATATTATAATAATCCGTCACAAATTCTCAAATACATTTATATATGTTAATAAATATTTATAAGGTGGGGAAAATCAATTTGAGAAGTCATCTTCTTTCTGGTGCTCTTAACCTTATGATGGAGTTTGGACAGATATTAAACCCATCATTTTCGCCTGCTACATCTTCCGGCAAACCACATCAGCATTCAATCCTAAAGTTGACTAACATTATAAATTCAATTAAGCCAAACGCAGAATGCTCTCAATTTGAAAGCAATTGTTTTTTTTTCAAAAATGAACATAAAGCTTTCGATTAGGTAGGGATTAATGTTAGACCCAGCAAAGAATAACTACATGACTACCTGAAGAAAACAAAATCTTTTGTCTTGGGATTACTAAGAGGACGGATGCAGAGAGATTGATGGGAGAACTTTGAATGGCCATTATTCATTGGTTTGGGTAGATAGATGAAGGATAGGTGCTCCTCGTCATTTCTCTATCTCTCCCAATGGTGACAACAATTGACACTAATAAGACGAAGCAAATGGCTTCAATGATACTCTGACTTCTCTTCAATCACTCTGGTTACATTGTTGATGGTCCTAATTGATAGTCTCTAACTCATCTTCGTTTCTAAGAAACTGTTGAAGAATTTCCAGAGATATTGCTGGTGATTAATTATGAACTCTTGTATTACTTCGATATATATAAGCAATAATTCAATATATATTAATCGAAAAATGGGTAACTGTCACTATGAAATGGGTTGATCAAGGGGCCAATAAAAAACATCACTTCAAAGTTAAAGAAGTGTAAGCTAGCTAGCTTTAAAGAGACGATGTTAAACGGTTGTGATTAGTCACACCTTCAAAATAGATATGAATAGGGATCTTGATAAATGCTAAGAGGTGAGCCCACATAAACGGCCACTTAGGCATTTTGGATAAGATTTAAATTTTTTAGTGCTTTCAAATCCACTAAATAATAAACTCACACACCCCTCTTGTATCCAAAAAGGAAAAAGTATAAGAAAAGAAAAGGCAAGCCCAATAAGTGGTAGTTTGTTAAGGTCCAATGTGGCAAGCAGAATAAGCCGTACAGATCACTTACTAAGTGCTTAACCATCTCTCTTTCTTATATGAGTATGCACAAGGGAGCAACTCCCATCTCAGCCTATACTACATTAGTGCTGTAACATCCTCTTGAGGTCTTGAATTTTACTGAAATCCTAAAATGAGTCCCTTCTTTTGTTCTTGTCAGTTGGGACAGCAAGTCCACCTGCATCCCCCTGATCCGTTGATTGCAACATAGAATGAAAAGGGTAATGTACAGTATGGGTAGAAGAAACTGTGACCTCCCAAAGAAAATTCCGAATTAGATTCCAACTTGAGGGGTTCGTTTGAACTTATATATGCGGTTATGTTCTCTTTGAATGAGAATCTATTTTCTGAAAGATCTTAGCTTTTGTGCTTTGGTGAGTCGTCCAAAATTCTTTTGATGATCACCGAAAGTGCGAGGGAGTGTTGAAATTAATAATCCTTTTTATGGGCAATAGTTGGGACCTTGAGATGATTTATTAAGTGACTAGCTAGTTATTTTCAATAAGACCAAAATCTTCTCAAAACGAAGTAATCAAATAAGTTACAATTTTATGATGTTTTATTTTTGTTTAATTGTTGGGTTATATTATATATAGGCGTGATCATAACTCAAAGACATGGAGATCTATTGAACAATCCTCGAATAAATGACAAAATAAATTAGCTTTGATTGTCGGGGCGGCGATTCAATGTCTTAAACCATGCATGCATGCATATGTATATCACTGCATGCAAAATGTTCTTGAAAAAAACGTGTATCCAATACATAGGACATGTCCAATATTAATTTGTTTTTATATTTTTACACCATTCCGCCATGGTTCAATGTATGTTCATGCATCGTAATTACTTTTTGAAAATAATGATGAGGCTTGGTTTCTATTAAGTCCGTCTTCATGGTCAGGTCCGTGAAGCACGAAAGTTGGACGTCCCAGCTCCTAGCAATTTACATCCCAAAGGTCATTTCATATAAAACATTATCTGAGAAAGTAAGCGAGTAGATTGTTCATACTAGCACCTTTATTCCCCTTTCGACAAAGCTCGTATATATTAAACGATATAGTTGTTTTCGAGGTGATTTTCAGCCTACCAAGCTTTGTCAACAGCTTTGATGATAAGAGCCTGCAACTTCTGATATATACATAAAAAGCAGCAGTTTTTGGCTCCTGTACGCGACGCAATGGACCGGTGTGCATTCCGATCATCGACGGTGGGGATGTTTGGCGTCCCCGTTTGGGTCACTCCGGTCCGGGAGGAGGAAAATTTTTTCCTATAAAAAATATTGTGCTCTTGTATGCATTAATCAAGATTCAATAAAAAGGAGTGGAGTTGGCTTAAAACTGATTTGGAATCATTCATATTAAGTTTTTAATTATACAAATAAGAAGTTATATAAAATTAGTATATATTTTAAATTTGACAAAGATAGAATTTACATTAATTAAAATATTAATATAGTTAATTTAAAGAAAAAATAATATATTTTAATGGCATTTGTGATATGAATAGATGAATCAATTACTAAATCGGTCATTATAAAATCATCTATAAAATCATGAAGTCGAATTGACTCTGAAAAATTTTTAGAGTACAAAAAAAAATTATGACAGAAACATTTGAAATACATCTCGATGGAATATTGAGAATACGGGGGATGTTGATTTGTTATCAAAGTGGGGTTAGTAAATTGTCCTTAGATTCTGTGGTCTTAAGAAAGATTGCCTTATGTGAGCGTTATCTATACCATATTATATTAATGCACTAATTGGATGTATATATATATATATAAGTGTTGCTCGTAAGTTCGTAATGAAAATGCCTATGCAAACATCTCTTTCTTCAATTTGCGGGTTAACTTATTTAGACACACGTTTGTGAGATTTTTAGTGTGTGCTATCCCCTTTTAATAAGATGTCATGTAGTTGGTGTTAGGTTAATTCCACATTAATTTTGGGGGCAACTGTTGACTTTTATACATGCTAATGAAAAACTTTATTTTTTAACTTTTGGATTAAGAAAAATTTGTGAAACATATTTCAAGTTCTTTTTGGGCCCATAAAGCCCAATAAGTATAAGAGCCCGCCCGTGAAACTTATTTCAAGTTTTTTGAGGGCCCCTAAGGCCCAACAGGTGGTTTATATATAACTATATTAATTTCCTTTGCCTTAGAAGAAAAAGCCTAGTTCTTTTAAAAATATGTACCATAGTACTTATGTCACTAGAAAATACAAGCACAACTTATTATTCTATGCATAGGTTTCAATTCCACATGATTGTAACCGGTATATTAAGTGCTGCCTGATTTAAGCTTTTGAACTAGTTTAACCTGTATCTGATTTTTTAATTTGAAATATTCACAAAATTAGGCTTTATGTAAAAAATCACTATATTTTAAACATTATTTAATAAAATATTGATGACAAGATAAAATTTTAATTTTTAATAAAATATTCTATTTATAATTTTAGATTCTAGTTAAACCTAATTCTACTTGGTTAAACCAAATATTGACAGAATAAATCTCCCCTTTGAAAGCGTGTGACAATATAATCGTTAATAATAAAAAAATTGAGAACAAAAATACTAAAAAATTAATATAAAAAACCCTAAACTCGAAGGTAAAAAATTATGAAGAGAAAATTTCTTATGAAAAAGAATTACAAATTATAATTTACAATAAAACGTATTTTCTCGTCCAAGTTATAAGAAAATCTTCTTCTATGATCGTGAAATCCTCCTTACCCAAAAATAAGTTATAGATGTTATGTATTAAAGAAAGGAGCGATAAATAACTTAAATACACAAAAAAAATCGTCCAAAACTGCCACGTTCCACATTGCCCATGTAGTGTGCGCGTTGTTTGCGCTGGAGTGTCCGCGTCCCGGGTGTCCACATCTCGGTTAAGAACGATATGGGAAATGGACACAGGGACCATGAAGTTGGACAGAACTTTGTCATGAATTTTGATACATTAATAATTATAATAATAAATAAATTGACAATGAACATGCATGCCACCTTTTTAAATATATATATATATATATATATTTGAATTAATTTTTTATTTTAAAAGGATGAATTAAACCCAAAAGTGGGCATGACTATAAATTTTCCCTCGGACATTTTACCTACAATATAAATTCTTTTTGAATTGAAGATTAAACTTATTTAATCTAAAATAATAAAGTAATGTAAAATTATTTGCCTTGTATACGCAGCAGAAAGATGTACCTAAAAATCAATTAATTTTCACATTTAGAGTTATCATATACAAATATTTAAAATCGTATATTTTGCTTTAACCGGGAGACACATATTTATAAAGAGTGAGGTATCGTCTAATATTAATAACTTTTCGCCGATTTTTCATTAAAATTAGAAGGTTATTATTTTTAGGAGAGGTGTGACCTTTAGTTAATATGTAAAAATTAAATAATAATTTCTAACATAAATAAATATAAAAATATAAGTTAAGTACTCTCTCAGCACTGCAATTTTGGCGGATTAACTTTTGGAACCCAAACCTTTTTCTACCATGGCCTGACTTGGTTCATGGCATATACCAAACTTATTATCAGAAAAGTGGCGAAAACAAAGAAACAAATCTGAGAGCAACATTAGCTATAGCACACGCAAGATACAACAATCACTCCTCCCAAAACCGTGGCACCAGTTGCAGAACTCAATTACAATGCTGTACAGTTCAATGCCCATCCAGCTGGTGAATTTGTCCATGCCCAGAAGGTTGGGAGTTGTGTGTCATAACATGTCACAGGAGATACCCCGGTGCTAGCTGCAAATGCCAAGTTGGAAGTGGGGTAAAAAGATTTGAGGACGGGGAATTGTTGGTTGCAGATCCTCGTCAACGTTCAACACTGTCATGTCGTCTTCTTCCACAGCATATACATACCCCGCTCGCAGGTTCAATAATTTCCCCAGTGGGCTCGGTTGCATCGTTCACCGTCCAACAATAGCTACCAGCTTGGACAATTCAGAGTTTTATCTTTGAGTACTTGAGTACTTCGTCCACTCGGTAAAGTAGAATGAGAAGGCTTGTCTGTTGGATAATACCCAAAGCAAATGACTTCAAACTTTTGCATAAAATGACGAGTTTAGAGGTTTACCAGTTTTCTTCTTCTTCAACTTAATATCAAAGTGAGTGTCTAATTGTATTTGGAATCCGCGACGCAAGAAAAAAAAACCAACCGCAATGAAAAGAAGAGTGAAAAGATGTTGGCCATGCAGGATCATAAACCCGCTGATTTAGTATCCGCCGAGCCTGTGCCACTGCCGACTAATAATGCATGGTCGATGTTTCGAGCAAGAACAAGAATTAACAAACAGAGAAATAAAGAGCTGCCCACTTCTTCTTTTCTTCATGGTGGGGCTCCGAAGTGCGGAGGCCACTTTCCTCTCCGCCATTGACCACTTGGCAACGCCCAACTTTTGCCAACAAAGTTACCATAAAAACTATTTTTGGATGTAAATGGAAAGTACTCATCATTCCATTAATCCCTTATCATTGCATAAAAGAGGTTGCAACTTGCAAGAGTGAGATGAATCTGAGGAGTTGCGGAATGGGAAAGGAAGCAACAGTAGGAGTCAATTACTTGAGGTAAGTATTGTCGTCATCATCATCTAGGTGGTCAAACCAGAGGTAGCGACCGGTAACTAGTAGTTGGAATAAAAAATTAGTAGGATTGAGGAAGACAAGTCAAAGAGCTTATGGCAGCTGGAAAATTGGTGAGTAAAAGACAGGCTCTTACACGGTTGGGGAGAAGACATCCGACGCCCATGCTTGGTCTTCTCTATATATTCCAAGGAGCAACATGAAGATGGCAAGAAGTCTCCTCGTCTTCCCTTGCTTCAATTCTTTATCTTTTTCTTCTTCTTCTTCTATATATCTCCCTCCTGTGGAGACGTAGCGTACAAGCAGTGAAAGAGGGAGAAGGAGCTTCCATCTTTCCTCTTTTTTTTGTTGGGTCTGCGGATCAAGGTGTTTTAGGCTCTTGTTTGTTGTTACAATTGTTGTCTCTTGGATTGTTTGATCTCCGCATGAACTGGGTCTTCTCAGTTTTCTCGTGGCTTCACGTATCTGGCCCATGTTCACTGTTTTTTTTTTTTAATTTTTTTATATGGGTGGCGGCTTGATGGATGATAAATGCAAAACAAGAAAAACAACTTTTGATTCATGTATCTCTCGAATTTGCTCTGAACAGTTCTCTTTGGATAGTTGGTACAAGTATTGTTTATGGTCAGGTTTGATTGGTTTTTTTAGTACCGATCCGAGAGCCGTTCCTACCACTTTCTGTTTGGTTATGTTTTACAGTGTTCCACTGTCTTTCTGATCATGATTCGTAAACTTTTACGTCTATCAATGGGTACTGATCATGTCTATTTGTTTATCTACCTGATAATTGAATCTCAGGTGACTAATTTTAAAGTGGTATTGCAGTTCATCAACCTTTTTGCAACATCTATAAGCTATGGTTGTAGAATCAGAGGTTGCTTCCGAGATGGTGGTGTTCAACCAACAAAGTGTCATTGACGAATTCGAAGCAAAAACGAAAGACGCAGGTAGAGTCCAGAAGGAGACCCTGAGAAGAATTTTGGAGGAGAATGGCGACTGTGAGTATCTGCAACAGTTTGGGCTCGGGGGAAGAACAGACCCAGAGAGCTTCAAGTCCCATGTCCCACTCTGCACCCACAGTGATTTGGAGCACTACATCCAGAGAATTTCCGATGGCGAAGAGTCTCCAATTCTAACCGGAAAATGCATCACCTCCATATCATTGACGTACTTGATCCATGAACACTCATCTCCTTCTCAATTCTTGTTCATCAATGTTATCTTCGAGCTGATAACTCTGTCTTTTCAACGTTTCATATCAAACTTGCCAGCTCCGGTACCACGCAAGGAAGGCCTAAATTCGTCCCCTTCAATGATGAGCTTGTCAAATCCAGCATGCAGATCTTCCAGACGTCTTTTGCTTTCCGAAACAGGTACACTGCATGTCCCACCATAAACCAGTTCATACTCGGAATTGTTTCAATTTCTTATACTATTGCACTATGGACGTGTTTAGAGAGTATCCGATTGGGAATGGTAGAGCTCTCAAATTCATATACAGCAGCAAAGAGTTCAAAACCAAGGGAGGACTACCAGCTAGCACAGCTACCACTAACGTCTATCGGAGCAACCAGTTCGAGAAGACCACGAGAGCAATCCAATTCCAGGGCTGCAGCCCAGACGAGGTGATATCCGGCCCGGATTTCCACCAGTCCTTGTACTGCCACCTCCTGTGCGGACTCATCTTCTCCGACGAGGTCCAGTTGATCTTCGCCACTTTCGCACACAGCATAGTCCTTGCCTTCCGAACTCTAGAGCAGGTCTGGCAGGACCTCTGCAAGGACATAAGAGAAGGGGTGGTCAGTGATAGGATCACAGTCCCATCCATCAGAGCTGCTGTCTCCAAGCTTTTGCGACCAAACCCAGAATTGGCCGACGCCATCTTTGACAAGTGCTCGAGGTTGAGCAATTGGTATGGAGTGATTCCCCAGCTCTGGCCCAATGCCAAGTATGTGTATGGTATCATGACAGGCTCCATGATTCCTCACATGAAAAAGTTGAGGCACTATGCCGGCAACTTGCCACTAGTGTCTGCCGATTATGGCTCATCGGAGGGATGGATCGGAGCCAATGTTAGCCCTTGGTTGCCTCCCGAGTCTGCAACATTTGCTGTTCTTCCTGATATCGGCTACTTCGAGTTCATTCCCCTTAGTGGGAAGCCAGAGAGATGTGATGATGATACCACCATAGAGTATAAAGAAGCAGAGCCATTATCTCTCACCCAAGTAACAGTTGGAGAGGAATATGAAGTTGTAGTCACCAGTTTTGCTGGTATGAAAATTCATCCTCTCATCTCCCCTTATCGCCATGTTTTACTTCACTTCCTAGCTTCAAATCTTAGCTCAAGTTGTTGAAATTTGTTTGGGCATGTCTCATTTTGGGCATATTGTGGCCAATGCATGTCTTGCACAATTGCTACATAGACATCATCCATGGAGATCTTGTTGCCTCCATCTATTATTGTGATGAGGTGACATACCATGCTCTTAGATCTTTTATCTTTCATTGGTTTGTTCGTTTCACTGCCCTTTGCGTGGTTTATGTACAATGTACCCGAGTCCCGACTTCCCGTCCTGTTTCGGATTGATATGCAGTCCGAGGGGAGTAGTGTCACCATCTCTCTTAACCATCTCTTGTCTCTTCTTGGGCCGTCTTTGTAAATTAGCTGAGTTGACAGAGAGGTAGGTAAGCATAGTTTAGTGATATGACACAGGTTTTAACTAGGTGGGAGTCTGGCCAAATACATCACTTTGCTAGCTTTCGCCCCACAAGAATCCATTGGATATTGGATGTTTAATTTCATTTAGTTGTTTGGACGTCAGACACTTTATGGAGGGCAGATATTTTAATGGTTTTGAGGTGGTGATTAGTTTGGACTTGGGAAGTAACTCATTTGCTTAATGCTTTCCTTTGGCAGTATCTATGGAAGCAAGTCTGCTTGTTTCATACATCGAATATTTTGATTACACGAAACCCAATATAGATGTCGCAAATTTTAGTTTAATCGCTGATGGGGCTGAGTACCATGAATTGGTCTTGGCAATTTCACAGGGGCCAAGATAAAAAAGGCGATCTTTCCTTTTCGTTTTTATGGTTGCTTCCTGTTAACTAAAGCTTTTGAGGATTGTGGTGGCCTTTATAATCTGCCTTGGGACCGGATTTGGTCAATAATGACTGCTTCACTAGATAAGGTGCTTACAATGTTGAAAAGGAGAAGCATGCTACTGATCTCTCTCATTTGTGTTTTATTATCGTTTTTCTATGTGCGGTTTGGTGAGACGACCTAATGGTGATCTTTTAAGCGTATAGAGATTAAGTAGTCAAAATTCACCTAACCATTCTCATCATGGCTTGATCACAGGACTGTACAGGTACAGGCTAGGGGACGTGGTGAAGGTGATGGGCTTCCACAACTCCACGCCGGAGCTCCAATTCATCCGCCGGAGAGGCCTCCTGTTGTCGATCAACATCGACAAAACCACGGAAAAGGACCTGCAGCTGACTGTGGAGGAGGCCAGCAAGCGACTCGCTGAGGAGAAGCTGGACATCATCGACTTCACGAGCCACTCGGACTCAACCACCGAGCCTGGCCACTATGTCATCTTTTGGGAGCTGAATGGGGAAGCCACAGATGAGGCCCTCAATGAGTGCTGCAACTGCTTGGACAGGTATTTAGTGGATGCTGGCTATGTGGGTTCTCGCAGGGTGAAGGCAATTGGACCCCTTGAGCTCAGAATTGTGAGGAGGGGAACATTCCATAAGATTTTGGATCACTATCTTGGCCAAGGTGCAGCAGTAAACCAGTTCAAGACCCCACGGTGTGTTGGCTTGGCCAACATTGCAGTGCTACAGATATTGAGCAGCAATGTTGTCAAGAGCTGCTTTAGTACTTACTATGATTAACATCCCATCGGAGGTGGTCAAATAAATGCTTTTGTGTGTATGAAATTCTGTGCACGTAACCAAGTAAATAGGTGCTAGAGTCGAGTTCAATACGAATTCGGCTTTGAGTAGTTCGAAACTCGTCGAACTCAACTCGAGATCGAATGAGTTTTGGATTTACATGCTCAAGTTCGACTCGAATATCATAATTTCGTGAGCTCGTTTGTTTAGTTCGAAACCAGCTCGATTAAAAGTCAAAAGTACTTCACTTTAAAAAAATGAGGCCAATGTGGTTTGAACCCACTACCTTAAAGTCATTAAGGTGAATATTTACCATCTCAATTACCTTGTTTCTTTGTTATTATATTACAAATAAATAAATAAATAAATAAAAATATAAAGATTATATGATTATATTATTTTATCGAGTCGAGTTCGAATCGAGTTCGAGTTATAACCAAGTCGAATCGAGTCGAACACAACCTTGCTCAAACTCGGCTCGTAAGATTCGAGTTCAAGTCGAGTATTTAATTGTCGAGTTTCAAGTCGAGTCAAGCCGAGCTGAACGCTAAATGCTCACGAGCTGGCTCGCTCAATTAGCAACCCTACAAGCAAAGAAGTCTGTCCCTCCGATCTAAACCCAAGTCCCCAATTTATTGTGGGGCCCAACTTGTTCTCGTAGGGTGTCTTAGCCCTAATTTAGATTTTTGCTAGCCCATCACCAAATAATTTCTACACTACTTGTTAGTTTAGCTTAATAAAAAAAATCTAAAACTTCATAAGAACACATGAATCTTCAAAAACCATCTAATTTGAGCACTTGAAATATAACCCAATAATAGCCTATGCTTGCTCTTTTGGTTCTATATATGTACAGCCATAATAATCCTGAAATTTCAAAAAACCAACTAGTGGTTTAGAAGAAATAGTTATAACTCGGTAGCAAGAACATAATGTAGTCCCGTAAAAATATTTTCCAGACACAGATCATTCCTCGGTGTGCCAACAACTCGCTCAGTCAGACGAAAACATACGCGAGTGGAAATACAGGCATTTACCGTGCAAGTCAAAAAAATACCCTGGGCCACATCCACACAAGTCTTTTTACTTAGAAGGAATCTATAAGTAGTAAGTAGGCTTGTAGTCCATGAGATTTGGAGTGTGATTTACTATCAGCTAACCTGTAGATGCCATGAAAACTCCCTGTTTCCTTCTGGACAAGTATCTCAAAATTGATCACTGTATCTTGAAGATGTCCTTTAATTTAACCACCAGTCTCCAATCTACCCTTGACAAATCTTTCTGTGAAAATACATCAAAAATAATAAGAGGGAAGGAAGGCTGTGCTGCACTTTCCAGGAATCATCCAATGGCTGAAAATTAACTCCAACACCCCCCTCCCACCCTTTCCCCCACTTTCACCCCCCGCCGCGCCTCTTCCCTCTGCTGCATCCCCTGCCCCGCCCTGTGCCCCTCACCCCGCCCTGCGCCCCTCTTCCCCCTAGCCCGCATCCCTCTTCCCCCCGTTGTGCCCCTCCTCCCCCTGCCCCACCCCCTCTCCCCGGGTTTGCTGCGCCAATTGCCCCCTTCTCTATTTTGCCGCGCCGCTTTGAATCACCTGGGGTCGCCGTGGTTGCGAGGTGGAGATACCCGGTTGAGTTGTTGGTTGGCAACGGGCGGCTTGTGGTCCAGCGTCGGCAGAAGTTGCAACAACGATGAAGTCGAGGAGCTTCCTCTGTTTCGGTTCTTTTGTTTCTCCACCAGTGCGCTGTAGCACAGCCGGCTGGAGGCATCGGTTTGGGGTCCGGTGAGGAGGCGGTCACAGTACGGTCGGCGGTAGTGTAGGTGATGACGGCGACATGGTCACCAGCGGTCGGGGTGGCATGGCAAAGGAGGGGGCGATCGTCTGTAGGGTAGAAGGTCGAGGATGAAAGGGTAATTTTGTAATAAAAACTTTACTCGTTTCTGACTCGACTTGAGCCACTATTATAAAATAAATTTAAAAAATATATATATATAAAATAATTTTAATATTAGAAAATAAATTTAATATATATATATATATAATAATTTTATAATAAAAAATTGACCCGCTCCCACTTGAGCTAATAGTATGAAATAAATTTTAAAAAATATATAAAATAATTTTGTAATAAAAGTTTGAGTCACTCTTGATTTAAGTCAATATTGCGAAATAAATTTTTAAAAAAATATAAAATAATTTTGTAATAAAAACTTGACTTACTCTCGACTCTCAGTCAATATTATAAAATAAAATTTTAAAAAATATAAAATAATTTTGTAATAAAAAATTAACTCGCTCTCGACTATAGTCTATATTACAAAATAAATTTAATATATATATAATAGTTTCGTAATAAAATTTTGATTTAAAGTCAATATTACGAAATACATCTCAAAAAATATTAAAAAATAGAGCAAATACCATAAAATAAAGTAATTAATTATAACTCGATTATTTAATTTTATGGTATTTTACTAAAAATTTTAATATTTTTCGGGATTTATTTCGTAATATTAACTCAAGTCGGGACCTAATCAAGTTTTTATTACGAAACTACTTATGTCCATTTCATTCCTTACTCAAGTTAAAATTACGAAATATATCTCAAAAATATGAAAAAATAGAGTAAAATATCATAAAATAAAATAATTTATTATAACTAGATTATTTTATTTTATGGTATTTTACTGTATTTTTTAATATTTTTAGGGATCTATTTTATAATATTAACTCAAATTGGGACTGAATCAAATTGTTATCACAAAACTACGCATGTCTATTTCTTTCTTGTCTTGAATCAATATTACTAAATAGATCTCCAAAAATATGAAAAAAGAGTAAAATATCATAAAATAAAATAATCCATTGGAATTCAATTATTTTATTTTATGGTATTTTACTGTATTTTTTATATTTTTCAAGATGTATTTAATAATATTGACTTGAGTCGGGAGCGAATCAAGTGTTTATTACGAAACTGCCATCGAGTGATTTTTCTTCACCCCGATCTCCCTGTTTCTCCGACATTCGCCCCCCTCCTCTATTTTTGCCACTCCACCCCTACCGCCGGCGACGTCGCCGCCGCCATTACTTGCACGACCGCCGGTCAGCACCGTCATCGCTGCCCCTCTTTCCCTTCCTTTCCCCTCTTTCTCTTTCCCTTACCCTGTTCGCCACCCCTCCCTGCTTTGTTTCGAGGAGCGCTGCCGGCCTCGGCACAGCCGGTCGCCTCAATGCCACCGTTTTGTCTTCAACCCTCCCTCGTCGTGGTCAACCTCCGTCCAAATATTAGAGTCTGAATTTCATGCCAAATTTGGGATTTACAGGAACAATGTTTCAAAAAGAAAAAAGGTAAATTATTCCGGAATGAAAGATATGGTACATTACCCGATAGTTAGCCTTCAAAGCATCTATAGATCTTCTTGTGATGTGGCTAACATCTTCCGCCATACATCTTCCGCTGTTCTTCAGGGTTTCTGCCAACAACCTTACAAAAGATAATAGTCAACTATAACTCATATCCAGACAAAGTAAACAATACAAATTGCAAATTGGTATTCATATCTCAAGACTGCCCCTAGTGAGGCATATGATAAAAATCCTAGTCAAGATGATCGCATATAAAGATTTTTGAAGCTAGAGCTAGGATTTCAGAGGCTTCTCTAATAAGGACAATATCTGCATTGATCTTCAAAAGGGAGAATTTATCCCCTTAATGCCAGCCTTCTGGCCTTTCTTTGCCATATCAACTTGTCGATGGTTTATTTCAATAGATGCTATGCGTCCAATATCAATGTCGTCTCTTGAGGGTACACAGATTGGAGTTCCCTTCTGCATCAAATCAAATAAACAGAAATGGAAAAATAAAAACCCGTTAATGAAGAGAAAAAATGTCTTGCTAGTACAGGCTTCAATATGCTCAAGGTTTATAAAGTTGCTTTGTTTATAAATCAGTTCCAAGTGAGGAAATGCCCAGGTAAAAGATATCGGGTTGGTATATGCCCTGGGGAATGCTTCAAATAATAAGATGCCGGCCACTTTTCAATAGCAGATCCATTTGGCTCTTTAAATCCTTGAGCGAATGTCAGTTGGAAAAGCCAGACTAATTTTCAGGTTAGTCCAAACAGACTGTTTGAAGGTCCACACTTGAGCACAGCTCAAATTTTCTAAATATCATTATTCATTTTTCATCATTTTGGGAATTTAGCATATAATTGTGCAACATGAATATGAATCATTATACTAAAGAAAACAATCTTTTCTGAAAAGAATAAACATTACAGATAAAATAAAGAAAATGTAATATTCCATATATTTTCCCGTCAAATCAAAAGAATAGTCTGAAGGTTTACATAATGCTGAGAAAACCGGATGGTTGGTAAAGAAACCCACAATTTAAATTATCCAGAAGTTATAAGGTAAAATATGGATGAACTTTAGGATATCCCAAATGAGTCTCTTTACTCCAGCATTCAAATGCAGGTTCATAAAACTTCTCATTGCACTTGTCCGTAAATGAAACAGGTAAAAGAGAGAGAGAATGAAGAGAACCTTTGCAAGTCCTTCAAGACCTGCCACTCCAAAAACGATTGGATCCGTCCTGTTAAAGATGCAATTGGGCATAATTTTAAGCACACATGGGAAGATTGCGTCCTCAGCAGCTTCCTTCTTTTTCTGTTATTTTAGGTTATCAATATACACCTTAAGCTGGTAAAACAAATGATATATGATATCTGCGCAAAAAAATTTCACACTAGCCACTTCAGCAAGTTCTCGAGCCTCAGGAATTACTTACACATCAAAGGCTAAAATAGTGGCATACTCCAACCTTTCAAGCATAACACTGGCTCGCATCACATCTTTCTTATGCACAGTGCCAATGATTATTCCACTGATAGGAATTTTCACAGCAGGACTTTTCAGGAACTCCAAAAGAGCTTCTAGGGAACCCAGGGTAGAAGCTTATACACACACACACCTTCACCACTCTTGTCAATCCTACTCATCACTGACTTCATATCCTGCATTGCAGCATCCTTAATGGTTTCCAGATCATTATCCGGTCTCACCACATGCAACCCAGTTCCAGCAATAGCATGATCGAGACCCTGAAGATGGAATGAACTAGGTCAGTAAATATAGTAGAATAAGTAAACAAGAAAAAAGAACGAGTAATTTACCTGTGCAGCTATCTTGACACCCTGAGCAGCCTTTATCTGGTTGTGGCTAAGAAGTCCCCCCTGCTTACATTCCACGTAAATTACATATTATTATAATGACCCCGAGAGCTTTACATGTCAAATTTGAGCAATATAGTGCATTATCAAAAGAAAAACGAAAATGAAGCTCCATTTTTCAATAGACTAGGCAACCTCCAATCAAAAAAGTTGTTAGAAGCAAAAAAAACATCGAATAGAAAATTTTGATTGTTCAGTTCAGCCGAAAACAACAAAAAAATTTGAATTCCAGTGTGTACAATGAAGAAAAGAGCATAGGAGACAAACTAATCCTTCCAGATTGAGATTCAAGAGAATGATAAATCAGTATCTCACATACAAAAAATACATCATTAACAAAGCAAAATATCCCTGCAGTCTTTCTTTTATCCAAAAACAATTGAGAGACAAAATCATTGCCCACCAGCTCACAGAAGACAAGAACAAAACGGAAGAATTAGTTAAAATCAGGCCAACAAAAGTGTTGGAGATAGCTGATTCAATTTATCACATTTTCAGAGTCATGATTCAATCCAAGTTTTTTAAATCTTAAAATAAAAAAAGATTAGCACAATCAAACAATAGATTAGGACTACGTGATATTTGTGTAATAAGTTTCTCCTAAATCTTCAAAAAACAAAAACGAAAATCTTTTCACAGCTTGTCATCCATCAGCAGAACATAGATAGAAGGCAAAGAGAGTTAAATATAAGTAGCAAGAACTTTAAAAATTCCTCCTCCACCCAAGTGGCAGTAGATAAATGGGATATTCTATAGAGAAATCATGATGATCTTTCTCCATTCCGCGTCATGATAATGTCACTCAGCTGTCAAGGAAATCAACTTTATGCAACAATATGAGAGAATGCAGCTCTAACACTTGAGTTTCTATCCCATGAACGCTTACAAATAGAGCTATTAGAAAGATAAACATTTTCAGCTGAATGTAAAATGACATTGAAATTAGGTCTTATTAGTATTCATCATTCATAACTTTAATTCATGCTCCTCCAGCTCCTATTGCCCATATCTTATAAGCATTTTTTCAATGACTATAAATTTACATATAATGAAAGCGTTGATATTAGATAAGTTAATGACTATAAATTTACATATAATGAAGGCGTTGATATTAGATAAGTCCATTGCTCATTGTTCATAACCGTGATTCATACCCACTGTGACCATATTTCCCATATCTTATAAGCTGAAATTTCATAATTGAGACAGAAATAGAAAACACAATTACAACCTATGTATTGCACCCGGCAGTCTCCACGCTCAACATTCTGCCATCATTTGGGACCAAGACAGAATTTCAAACTCAAAGTAGTCCTCACTGACTTTGATTTGAAGCTCCTTCATCGGATGGGGTGTCAACAAGGCACAGATAGTAGTTACTATAGGTCCCTGAAAAAAAAAGAAAGAAGGAAATATAAAAGTAAACAAAGAAATGCTGTTGCATTGACAGGGACATTCCACGCACTCAGCAAGTCAATAGTCCAAAAATGGAACCATATTTACCTGCATGCCACAGACAACAATTTGATCTCCTGCATGGAGCACACCAGAGCACACCATTAACCAAAATCACATCAATGGTTATCCCATAGCCTTGATCTACTTTTACTTCCAAAACCGTGCACTGCAAAACAGCCAGTTACCACAGACAATGATAGCATATTAGCTCACCAATAAAATGAAACCACGGTGGCCGGGTCATACCAGTACCACTGTAAAAGATGATGGTATAATGATCATATGCCAGCATTTCTTTTACCTGAACTTCATTTACAAGCAAAAGTTTCTTTTCCTTTGTTTTATGTGTCCAATGTACCAACAATAATAGAAGATCTGGATACCTTCGCCCCTGATGTACTTTTAGATTTCAGTTACCAACCAAAAAAACTATCCCAAGATATTATGCAGAGAATCATTATTAAAATACTTGCGTAACTGCACTGGTTGGAACAATGCTATAAGTTTAAGTTTCGCCCATTTCTCTATTTTTATAATACAACCAGGTGTTTAGACCTTGCTCCTTGAATTGAGTGATGATCTGAATCATCCAAATAGTAAATAATACAAAGGCGTAATCTGTAAAAAAACATGGATAAAGGGTGGAAAAAAGAGCAGCGACCTCTGTAAGCCTCCTTTTAAACTCATTCTGCACATCTACAGACTGCAGCTTCATAGTCTTTCTAATAGGAGCATTTCGAAATGTCTTCCATTCATATAACCTGTCAACCTTCATCATAATAAGAAACAAATATCAGGCAAAAAGTTCGGACAAAGAAAAATATAGATGTTACTGCAATTAAGTTCAGCATGAACCTTATTCAAAGCAACAATAAACTATGTGTTCCTCATCTTCAATATGTTGAGCGATTCAATAGTCTGAGGCTCAAGCCCATGCATTATATCGACCACCAAAATTCCAATATCGCACAAGCCAGAACCGTGCGATCTGAGGTTTGTAAAGGACTCGTGCCCCGGAGTGTCAATGGACAACAAGCCAGGAACCAGCAATTTAGCATCTGCCTTAAGCTCTTTAGTTGTCTCCCTTAGACTTTCTGCAGGGAAGTATGTTGCACCAATTTGCTGAGTTATGCCTCCAGCCTCTCCCTCCTGCACTTTAGTGCGTCTAATACAATCCAGAAGTTTAGTTTTTCCAGTATCAACATAGGAGACCGTAAATTTTCAGCGCTCCTTCTTGATACATCTTCACCCGCTTTGGACTCTTGTCCATCAGCAATTTCCTGCACCTTGGCTCTTGTAGCCACAACTTCCTGGTTCTTACCTTTAGTGATCTGGTTAGAATCTGAATGAACCTCTTCCTTGGCAATTATATTGGTTGTTGTGGTCCTCTCGGAGGACACAGGAACAATGGTTGCTGAAGTATGCTTGATTATCCCTACTTTCTATACAAGATAAGCATCTTCTTCCTCCTCGTCAAAAGCACCCTTTGGAGGTAAGTCAAAAACCTCAGCGTCATCCCAACTCTTCGAGTCCCACTCGTCATCATCATCTTCATCCTGGGAAGCCTTTGAACATTTAATGAGGCAGTCTTTGTCCCTCCATTCTTAGCCCAAGTCCCTCGCCTATATAATGTGCGGCCCAAGTTGCCACCATAGGATATCTTAGCCCACATATAGATTATTTTTGCTGGATCATCGTATAATAGCAAAATTTATTATTAAATAGGAGTGCAATGAGATAAAATAGTATGAAAATTTAAAAAATTTTCTTATATGTTTGTAAAATATTTTTCTTTAATTTTTTTATTTTTCATAAGAAAATCTTCCTTTGTACTATTTTGACTTAAAATTAAAATTTTCTTTGACTAGTTTTTAAGACATTTAAATAAAAATTTTTTATGAGCTCTAAATTTTATACTTTCCTATAACTTCAGAAAAAACAAATGTACTGCTCTAAGTGGATTCAGTCAGGTAGTAGTGTTACTAAAGGTAAGAGTTTCTCTGCATAATACCAAGGGTGAGAAATCGAGTTGAGGGCTTCATTCTCACCGAGAGGCTGTTCCCCATGAACAGGGTAAACCCGCCGGCACAATTATGTCAATTAGTTTTGTTTAAGAAAGCTCATTTACGTGCATAGATTTCATATGCACATATTGACTTTACTGGAGTCTTGGTTCAACGTCAAAATCAATCTTGAATCGTTTACATGTCACTTTCACCTCAGCAATATACTAAACTATTGTGCTTAATTTTTTAGTCGAGCTAAACCACATCGAATTTTGAGTCTAATATTTTTCGAGTACATCATAATTCACATTACGTGTTCTTTATTTTTTACAAGAAGATCATAAATTGTCCGCAAAGACATCTGTCACATCATAATTCATGTCATACATTCTCGGTAATATTTATATCATTGATTCTCGTGGTACGATCATCGTAGACGTAAGTACTTTGAAGCTTTGATGCGTCTTGATCCTCCTCCCCGCACTATTCCGAACTCTTCTCCCTTGTCCTGTATCTTCTCCTCGCATCTTCGCTATGTGATCAACCAACCTTTATCTAGAGCTGTCACTTACCATGTCATTTCATTTCGATCAGGAAAACCCAGAATTTACGCGGACTCCAAAGCTCAGCCGACACTCTAACACCACCATTTTATGGCCAAACTAGTCGTCAAGCCTCCGCTCTAAAACAGAAGGGAGTGGCTTAACGGACGCTTGAGCTATACTTTACCACGCGAATCGCACGCCCGCACCAGGATGAACAGGTAGGTGTTGTAATGGTATATCTGTGATAAATATTTAAAATAAATAAATTATATTCAATTTACGTTGATCAAATCATAATTTATTAATCAAATCATACCATCGTATCTCCTGCCACAATGATTACGTAAGTACTTTTCAGATCTTTTACTCTAATGTACTTCCGAAAGTGATAATAAACAAAAATAAAAAATTAACTAGGAACTCAAAGAGAAAAACCATATTTATAACTTCCCCTGTCAAAATGTTACATGAATAACTCATATAACAAATGACTATTAATTAGTTTGAAATACTAAAGAAAGTCTTAAAAATATGAAAAGGAATTTAAAATACGAAACGAGGCATAAATGATGATGTATAAATAATGAGGAACACATAAAGTTAAAATAAAATCATAGCATTCTTCCACTTTGTTCGAACATAATCACCATGTATAATATTATCGAAAATATTAATACTTTAAAAAAATAATATTATACATGAATCATAACAGTAAATTATTTTTAATCAAATATTATCTTCCATATATTATAATGTAAAATATTTTTAAGAAACCTAAAATGTGGTTTAAACTTTATAAATAAGCTCACAATGCTTATTCGGGTCCAAACACATTTATTATATATATGTACAACTTTTTCATTTATAACACAATGTTTTATATTAGAAGTACCATGCATAACCATTAGGTTATAAATAAGGGACATTTTTTGTATTTAGATTTAAAATAAACCTTAATTTATTGTATCAAAAAGTGTTATGAGAAAACTTAAATGAAAATTCCAAAGGTACAAATTTTTTAAATTACAAATTTTGAAATAGAAATTAAGTTTCTAGAAGAGCTAGGAATATAGAAAGGTTTTTTGTAGATTAAGTACAAAGCCTGAATTTAAAACAAGTCTACATATCCCAATAGTTTCTATATGTGAACACATTCGATTACTAGAGTAAATACCTTGTTCACTTTCTATTGATTTCTTTCGGTTTAAGAAACCCTACATGATATTCGAAACATGGACGGTAGAATGAGAATCAATCCATCAAGTGTTATGATAAATATTAACTATATTAGATTCATAACAGAAAAATGGGATGAGAGTACCTTTCTTATCAAGTCATGCCTTGTGCTTAGGACAATCTTTTCTTATATGCCCTTTTCTTTTATAGAAGAAATTTTTAGATTCCCTCTTATCATTAAAATGAATATGACTTTTGTCTTTATTTTATACGCCTGACTTTCTTTTTTTCTTTTTTCGCCAATGTGATAAATTAATCTCCCTTCTTCTTGAACACATGGTTAAAAGTTTATTTATTTACCAATTTTCTTTTTGTGTGTTATAAGTTATTTTGAAAGGACCGTACTTAGATGAGAGAAGGTTAAAGATAAAATGCACAAGAAAAGACTCAGAAATCTCAATTTTTAGAGACTTAAGTTGAGAAGCAATGTCTCATTTTTATGATGGGTATACGCACCCCACAAATGCCGGTAAGCTTCATTGATAATAATTTTGCCATCAGGGTACTAGCCAATGATTTATTTGAAGTTTTAAACTATTGATCAATAGCTTTTATATAATCTTTGACAGACTTACATTAAGCAATTGACCCACGAATACTAGTTGTAATTTGAGACTTAATGAACATCAAGGTCAAGTAATTGGATCACTCTCAACATTTGTACAGTAAATTCTCACGGTAAGTGCTAGATTCAGTGGGAACAGCGGGCTTATCCTTATGAAGAGCATAGTCAAGGTCCATGTAATCCAAATGAAGACTTTCTCCCTCCATTCCTTATAATTATGATCATCACTTAAATAGAAAACCTCATATTTATCATCAGAAATTATCAAAGATGAAACAACTCTACGAAATATATAACCATACTTACAATCACAAATATTGAAGCACATTATATACCATTACCACAATTGTATGTTTACCAATGCAATCATACTAAAATAAATCAATATGTCATTAAAATCTGTGGGCAAATACTTAAACACAAAATAGATTCATGTACTACTTAAACGATGAAACTAAAAAAATATTAAATATCTCTCAATGTGTGTGGGTTAATTAAGAAACATAAATATTTTATATTTCACCCTAATTAAACAAAATAATCATAATAACCTCTCTATGGGGGCAAAACTATCATAATGAATAATCACAACATTTAATTAGAATTTGATGTATTAAAATCTATGTGTGATCTATATATTCACTTTAAGTATATTCTATTTTAATTAAACTATTCAATTATTGCAAAATGCACTGATTACTTAACATCAACACAAATATATCTAAGTTGTCACATCATGTTCAAACATTTTACGTGTATATGCACGACATATATAAAAATACAAATAACTTAAAATTTGTATATAAACACTTAATCGCGTGCATAATAATAAATGACATCTTACAATTGAGTTTGGATAGTCTTTGGACATTATATAAATAATTTGGAAACACCCTAAAAAATTTACATACATGCTAACTTTATTATCCAAACATAATTAAGTGGGTGTATGGACAGCTATACGAATCAAAATAATTTGGTCAATGCTCATGTCCACGACCAAACTATATATTGTCCATAAAAATTGATCGAACAGTTCACGGCCAAAATTGAAATGTATATAGATAATTTATTGATCTTATGTATAAACCATTTAACCAATGCAATGAATAAACCCAAGAACTTAAAATGAATTGCTCACGATTAAAATAGGTTTAGGATCGCTTATAAAACAACACAAAGTCCAACAGTTTCAAAACAAGTAATGAACCCTTTAGATATAAGCAAATTCAGCACATGGGATATAATATTGTAAAATGGGCCAACGTAATAATAGACAATAAGAAAGCTACAAGTTCATCTGCTATAATAACTAAAAATTAAGAAACCCATGGACATGCATAACGATCTTTTCCCTTTAATTAGAAATTGTAGAAATTTGAAAAGACATTAACAGAAGACAAGATCGAAATTGCAGAAATTTATATTGTGGGAATAAATTGATCATAAAAACATTTAATAAAATTGTAAGGTTTCTACCTATTAAGTCATTATTCACTCATAATCTTTATAATATAATATGAATGACAAGATCGGAATGGATATGAGTCTAACAGTAAAACAACTTAAGGCAATTATGCAAGCATCACACATTGAAATTGAGTAAAAGAAATAATTTTTTAACAATGATTGTGAATGACCAATGGATTGATAAAATCGAGAAGATTTCACCAATAAAAAATTTTACGAGAGAAAATTTTCACCGATGATGGCTTTGATATCAAATGTAAATCCTTGATAAATATTTACAATAAATAAATCATATTTAATTTATATTAATCAAATCGTAATACTTTAACCAAATCATTCCTCCTGCCATGATGATTTCACATATACTCTTTAGATCTTCTGCTCGGTTGTATTTCCAAAATAATGACAAAGAAAGATAAAAAATTGTTGAGTTTATGGACTCAAAAAAACAAACACCGTATTTATAACTTCTCTTGTCAAGAAGTTATCCGAATAATTCATATAATGGATAACCATTAAACAGTTTAGAATGTCAACCAAAGTTTTGAGAATATAAAAAGAAGTTTTAGAATATGAAATTTAATTATATCATTAATTAATATATTTAAATAATTATTTATACCTTGGAAAAAGTAGAATAAAATTCTAACGGTAGCAGCTAACAAGGGCGGTATCGGACTTATGAGCAGATGGTTTATTACTCACTAGTTTGCCACCACGGACCTTCAACTACTCTACTTACACGGGTGTGTTTGACTGAAACTGCCCAGTATAGTTGATTTCGTCCTCAGCCTCAGACTGAGAAATGTGTCCGGTAACCCTCTTTGCAGAGACCGTATGATGCCCACGAATTATACATCGTCCTGTCAATTTAGCTTGTCATTAGTTAGTCAATCGGATTTGTCACATTTAGTTGGCAATCCCGCCTTCTAATCCCAGTTGATCTGTATGGTCAGACTTACATGATGCATTATACATTAAATCATATTAAAGTTTGGTTGGTTGAAGGGTCTTCGTGTACTCACCAGTACTTACTGTTCATACGCGGTTCATATATCTTGATCTTACTTGTAAGAGTCGTTGTTCCCCTGTCTATTACAGGACTTCATTATAGGACTTCGGAGGACCGTGCATCTATCTCTAGGTCCCAAGGAGCAAACGACAGCGGGTGACATGTTTGCGTAAATGCTTTTATGGAAGATAAGGTTAGAAATAAGTATAGCTGTGTCTTATTAGATGACTTTGAAGCGATATTAACAATTTGAGGGAAGGAGTTAGATTTATATTAAATGCTGATGTTTGAGATGGGCGTTAATTTATGAGAAACAGTCATCGGAAAGACTTGGCGAACTTCGTTTACCACTTAAACTCAATCACAAATGTTTTGAACTTGTACACAAAATACGTA
Organism: Piper betle; assembly: GCA_033002965.1. NCBI lineage: Eukaryota > Viridiplantae > Streptophyta > Magnoliopsida > Piperales > Piperaceae > Piper > Piper betle. The sequence continues at coordinate 9,473 of JAURVB010002792.1, read as the reverse complement.
TTTGATATCAAATTTGTCATTGCGACCTTAGTAAGAAATCCAAGGTTGGGTATGACAAGATCTTAATGATAAATAACTCGACTCGCCGTGACCTTTATCTTGAATTCTCAAAACTTCGGTCGCTCCATCCCCCTGGGGATGAGAAAAACCCATCACTGCCTCAGCTTTATTACCAGAGGCTGCAGTGAAGTTGGAATAGGAGAATACTCACCTTGGGGTGGGCTTACTACTTAAATGCTTTTACCTAGTATTTACCGGTTCTGTTTATATTTGATATTTTTACTTAGGTTGAGATGGTAGATTACAAGATATGTCATATGCATACAAAATACCCCCACTGCACTTGAGAGTTTGGTTATAATTGGATAATATATGTGGGCCCTTTTGGGACCACTGGTCCCCACAACTTTTGAGGGTCAAACATTTTTTTGCAAGCGTCCCCACAACTTTGGTACCGCCAAAACCAGGCTTTATTTGACAAGATATTGACCAATAATTCGTGGAACTTGCTTGGCTTTTACCAACCACTTAATTTTTTATTAAAGTTAACACGTTTGACATGTTAAATAAGCAAACCATATATGTAAAAAATTGTGGTCTTAAACAACATGTCAACGCGGATTACACCATGAAAATCAAAGAATTAATGTTGTTTATTTTAACTGTAATTTGTTGGTCAGCCTAAAATGTGTAGTTGCTCATGTCAAGAGGGAGATTTGTGAAATGTCTTCCTATTTTTTACCCACTACATAAATAAAATTATGGGTATTTGCTCATTCGTGTACCTATAAATTAATCACTGCCATCAACTTTACTTTGCTAAAAGATATTTTTATTTTAGTGAGCCTTTTAAAATATTTGATCATGTTGGAAGCTATAAAAAGAAGCGTATAAGATTCTAAATATAGACTTATCATCTTTTTTTGCACAAGAGCTCTTTAATCAATGAGGGCAATAATTTACTTTTCTCATGCAATTAATAGGGTCTGCTTTGGAAAAATAATAATAATGGAGTCCAGATCTCCTACTCGTACATACTCGTACGTGAAGGATAGACCATAAACTACATCCATAGATTCATTGCGAGTAAGTTAAATACTGTTATATCAATTTTGAGCTTCTTGCTGTATGCATAACTCATTTATTTCTTGATTTTGGCCGACGATACTTTAAGCGTGGGAGTTTTGATAATCTTAGGTATTTGGGCTTGTTTTCTGCATAGAAAGCACACTATTAAACCAATTTCAATTTTTTATAACTATTAAAAATTCCTAGCATATAATTTTAAATGCGGTACCCATTAGCCAATACGGGATATATTTTGTTCAATCGTATTCTAAAATTATAAATAAAAATTAAAAATATATTTTATCATCAGTATTTTACTAAGAACCGATTAAAATACCCAAGTTTTCATCATAAAAAACTAAGTTTTGTGAAAATTTTATATTAAAATTGAGTATGTATTAAAATAATACAAAAACTTAAACTGCACCAAATTAAGGTGGTATATAATATACCACGTATATATCCAGGTGATATGATATGATATTTAACACTGTGATTCTTGATACTCTCAATTTCATCATCATACAATTTTTATTAATCCTCTAAGATGCCTGTAGTGGCTAGATTTCCATAATTGAAAATGATATTTACTATATAAGGAGTTAATCTACCCTGCATTCAATTATAATATTTTGTCGTTTATGTTTACAAAACAAGTTAAAATATTTGAAATTTAGCATAATGCAAAAAAATAAATAACTTAATCACAAGCTCAATATACGTTTTATAATGTAAATTTGAGCTTAACTCAAATTAATAACAAAGACTTTTATCAAATCAAATATAAAGATTATATAAAATTTTTATTGGATCAAACATTGAATCAAATAAATCAATATTAGTATTGGGTTAATCCCACGTCAGTCGTGAATGATATTGGTGACTTGTATATACATTAATAAGATAACCTTATTTCTTAAATTAACTTTTGGATTAAGAGAGGTCTAAAAAATATATTTCAAGTCCCTTTTGGTGGCCCATAAGGCCCAACAGGTATATTAGCCAGTCCAATTTAGAGTTATTTAAAATTTCACTATAATATATAAATTTAGCATGTTCGACGAAAAAATGATTCAGATAGTCGATGTGTAAGGGGGAGAATTATTATGTTAATCTCACATCAGTTGTAAATAATATTAATGATTTATATATAAATTAGAGGTTAATAAAAAATCCTTCTTTAAAAAATATCTATAAAATCTGTTTAAGTGGCAGAAAAGTTAGTCCAACTAAATGGAATTATGAACTCGCAGGGAAGACCAGAATACTCAACCAAACCAAACTATCCTCTTCTCCAAAAGCCAAAGAAGATGCCAAACAGCCGAAGTTCACAAGAGCAAGCCATCTTTATAGCTTTTAGTAGGGTTGCTAACTGAGCGAGCCAGCTCGTGAGCATTTAACGTTCGGCTCAGCTTGACTCGACTCGAAACTAGACATTTAAATGCTCGAACTCGAACTCAACTTGAACTCGTATCTTACGAGCCGAGCTTGAGCAAAGTCGTGTTCGACTCGACTCTACTCGGTTATAACTCGAACTCGAATCATGGCTCGAATCGAACTCGACTCGATAAAATAATATAATAATATAGTTTTTATATTATATTATATATATATATAATATAATAATAAAGAAGTGAGATAGCTGAGATAGTAAGTATTCAAATTGATGACCTCAAAGTTCTGGGTTCAATCCATATTAATTACATTTTTTTAAGTGAAGGACTTTTGAATTTTAATCGAGCCGGTTTCGATCTCACGAACGAGCTAAGTTCGAGCTCGGAAAAATTAAACAGTAAAAGTATATTCGAGCACGAGTCGAGTTCGAACACTTAAAAGATATTCGAGTCGAACTCGGGCATGTATGTTTAAAACTTGTTCAATTTCGAGTCGAGTTCGAACGAGTTTCGAACAATTCGAGCCAAATTTGTACACAAGTTAAACTCGACTCATTCGCCCGATTAACACAGTTAATTCACCCGATTAACACCGTTAACTTCTAGTACGATAAAATAAAAAATAGTAGTTGTTAGGATGCTCGAGCTCTCTTTTATGGGAAACCGTACCTCTTTCGTATGCCCACCCTTTCCCCTTTGGTCGTCAAAAGGACCCCCGCCTCGATCGCCGGACCCTAGCTTTTCCTCTCCAACCACTGTGAAAAACTTACACAACCGAACATAGATATGCGCATATGCCATGGTCATAGATTATACAAATCTCACGTTTGTTGGCTTCTCCACACCCAAGAACCGGCAATGGATGCTGTTGCCGCAGCTTTGGGGAGAGGTGACTCATGTTGAGCTTCGGCCAGTGTTGAAAAGTCTTGAGCTCGGAATGGTTCTACTTCTATTGTCTGTGAGGTTTTAAGAGAGAGAGCTACAAGCTTTGTTTGATCCGAGTAGGTGTGTGTGCATCGAAGCTAGCTCTGGAAATGTTGGGCTAGTCGTGTTGATTGTTGCCATGGCGGAGCCGGGGAAGATTCGGGTGGTTCGGTGTCCTAAGTGCGAGAAGCTTCTTCCGAGCTGTCGGATTACTCTGTGTACCGGTGTGGAGGTTGTGATGCTACTCTTCAAGGTATGCGCAAAGAGCTTTTTCTTTGATTTTACTTGGTTGTGAACTTGTGTTGGTAGGTAGATCTCAATACTATGGTGTTTTATTAGCTGCTTGTTCATGGTTTTGTTGGATGTTTGGTGAGAAAACGAATCTAGTGAAATTTTCAGCTAAAAAACCAGTAACCACCAATCAGGAGAGCTCATCCGAGAAGGTTGATGAGGAAAGGATTGGACTTTCTGACAATATACAGAGTGTTTCGGTGGAGAATGAGTCTCCCCAGCTAGAGGGAGCTTCTGAAGCTAACCAGCGGAGGAAGGAAGCTTCTAATGGAAAACAGGAGACGAATTTGCTGGCTACTTCTCCATCCACAGATGAATATGAAGCTTTCTATGCGGCTAAATTCTGGCGACAATCCAAAGGCCCTGTTGTCTCCAAACCGGATGATGCCAAAGCGAGAGCTGACAAGGAGAAGAAGGTGAAATCCAGTGAAGAAACCGACGGCGAGTTGCAGCAAGACAGGGAAGCTGTCAATTGGCGGCGACCTTTTGATAGAGATAGAAGATTGGCGTTTAGGACTCCCCGAGCTGTGGCTGAAGGTGTGGAGTTCTCACGGTATCCTGATCATATTGGTCCCTCCAATTACGATCCTGCTTCTGATCATCGCTATGTTGAAGCTCAAGCTAGCTCCCAGGCTCAGACAGCTCTGTACTTGGATCAGGACCGAGCAGAGATCTTGAGGAAGATAGATGAGCTGAGGAACCAGCTTAGTCGGTCCTCTGATTTGCTAGAGAAGCCTCACAGACACGTAGCTCCACCGCCTCCGCAGAGTTCGAATATTGGCAGCCATGATAGATGGCTCCCTGGTCCATCCTCTTCTTCTGATGTTCGTGCAGCTCCATTTTACAGGAACGAACATGTTCCTGTGAGGAGCAGGTATGATCTGGATTACTACCATCCTCATGGTGATCCTTACATGGGGTCTCAGATGTTGAGGAGAGGCCCTTTCCAATCTTACGAGTATCCTCAGAGCTCGTCAAAGGATTACCTACATGGGCATGTCTACGGCATTGATGATGATCCTACGCTTTCGTATCCTAATGGTGTGATATATGATCAGCCACCATGTTCTTGCTTAGCTTGTCGTAACGAGCACTTGCAGGTGCCTGTTCAAGGTCCATCTTCTATGCCATATGATCGCAGGTTGCCGAAGCCTGCCATGAATCAAGTGTTGCATCCTGTGGTTGGTAGACCTACTGCTGTCGTACCAGGAGGGTATGATTATCGGCGAGGTGAAGGGGCATTCCTTTCGTCTCATGTGAGAAACCCAAGTGATCTTGACTATGATTCTAGTGGTGGTGGCATTCGTCGATTGCATGCCCACAGGTCTGTTGATGCCAAGGGTAATGCTCGTATGTGTCTTCCTGCATATGGTGCGGCACCATTTGTTACATGTAGTAATTGTTTTGAGTTGTTGCAACTCCCCAAGATGGAGAGGAATGTGAGGAAGTTAAGGTGTGGGTCTTGTTCTGAGGTGATCACAATGAAATTTGATGATAGGCGGCTTGTGTTTTCTGTTCATGCGCAAGCCAAGCGCAGTGCATCTCAAATAACCTGTGATTCGGAAGAGGTGTCAAAGGAGGTTGGTGTAGCTTCTAATGCTGAAGAAAGAGTTGTTAACTCTTCAGATGATGATGATCATAATGATAACTCTCCTTATCCTCGGCCAGTTTTGTCTTTGGTGAATGTAGATGACAATCCTGAGAGGAATGATACTGTTGCAAACTTGAGTGAGTCTGAGGATTCAAGAGAGCTTTCTTCAACCTCTATTTCTATGGAGGGAAGTCTCGAAACAACAGAAACTCATGGGAAGATAATCCAGACGAATGCAGATGCTTCTTCTTCACTTCCCACTTCACCAATGCGTGGTCGTCTTGACTACTCTCCTACTGATAAGTTGGTTGGAAAATTTGGAAAAGGAAGTAGAAGTAACAGATCAGAGCCAGAGAAGATAGTTTCAAGGAAGGGTAGCTCCATTCCTTCTAGGCAGAATTCTGTTAAGGATGTTGCTGTTGCAACTGAAATGGAGTACTCAGTCAATGAATATCCAAATTCAAGGGTGTCCCAGGATTCAGAGGAAGTAAGGAAAGTAGAAGGTCGACCTCGGTTGAGCAGGCACGGTGATTCGTTCTTTGCCGGTCTTCTTAAGAAGAGTTTTAAGGATTTTGGTAGATCCAATCATGCTATGGAAAATGGGAAGTCATCTGTGTCAGTAAATGGGCAACCTATATCAGGTCGTCTGATCAAGAGAGCTGAAAAGCAAGCTGGACGCAGTTCAACCTGGGAACTACTGGTAACCATTTTTGATAGCATAGTGATGAACATTCTTTCAATTAGGCTACTGAAAACTTATATATTCAATCTCTTGATCTGCTTCAAACAGGTATGATTATCGAGCTGGCTTTTGGGGTGTTATGGGCCATCAATGTCTTGGCATAATTCCTGTGAGTACTTGATGATATTGTTTCTGGTTAATTAACCAATACCATTGAAGCTGAAACGCGTGACATGATCAGACAATTGTTTTTCAGTTTTTATGTCGACTACTGAAATTACTGTTGTTTTATTTTGCAGCCATTTATTGATGAGTTCAATCATCCAATGCCTAAAAATTGTTCTGGTGGAGACACCGGTGTTTTTGTGAATGGGAGAGAGCTTCATCACAGAGATTTGGACTTGCTTTCTGGGAGAGGACTTCCAACAATAAGAGATAAGTCCTATTCTATTGAGATCACAGGAAGGGTATATTGATGAGATCTCTGGTGAAGAGCTAGATTGCCTTGGCAAACTTGCGCCTACGTAAGATTCAGTTACCTAGTAGTAACATTTCAAAGTAAAAAGTAGATATACTAAATTTACTCCCATATTTATCCTGCTTGCCTATATAATTCTGCTTTAATTTTCGGAATTTCTTCATCAGACTTGAGTTATTATGTGAATTCCAATCTTAAATGCCATTTCATTTGGACAGGGTTGAGAAGGCAAAGCACGGTTTTGGCATGAGAGTTCCAAGAGGTCTGACCTGAATACAAATGAAATTGTTGGTCCAAGTGAAGTTTTCTTGTCTGGTTGTCTGGTTTACTCTTCACATGTATCATTTGAGGGATCAATTTTTTCCTTCAAAATATTATTTACGAGATACTGCAGGTATTGTGCGTAATGGAATTAAGTTACTTATTTAGTTCAGTCTGTTGATTGCTTTCTGCTGAAACATCAATGCTACAAGTATCTGACATGTTGATTGGAAATTTTCTTTGTAGTTGATATTATTAGTGCATCTCAAGACTTTTGTGGATGCATTTTCTTTTCTTCAAGTGGGTTTGAATTCTTCCTCTTTGTATTATGGATCTAATATCATAGTGAAATACCAGATTTTCTGAAAACTAAACTGTTATGGAAGAGACTCATATTTAGTTGTAAGCAAAGCTTACTGGATTTATAGCAGCATGTCTCTTTTAAAGCCACTTTAGGTGGGGGCTTGGAGGGCAGATGATTATAATCTTTTTATGAATTGAAACACGTTCCAGGTTTTTAGCATTATATTAGTGAAAAGACAGCCAACCCAATGCATGAAAATGCTTGTAAAAATGTTGGTTGTAGAAGATTAGCATTTTGGCCATTGAAGTAAGCTCCTACCTTCTATAACTTTGCATGTTTCTCGATTTACAAACAACCAGACGCACGAATGCTTCAAACACTAAGACATAAGAAAACGAGAAGGGACCAGTTCGATAAATAAATGGAGTGTGATGACAGCAACTATTTAGCCACAAATTTTCAATGCGTCTATACAGTCGCTGAAGAGCAATTAGTTAATATTTTTTCATGGAACGCTGGCTCCCGAGCTAATTGTTGTGTCTCAATCCTCCATACCAAGCTTTGAACAAGCCAAGTCATTGTGAAAAATATTGGGTATGCGTCTTTCGACAAAAGCTTTTACATGGTCACGTCTTGCAGGTGGTTTCCGCGTCATAGAATCGTTCCTTATTTTGTCAAGGTCATGACTTGGACAAGCAAGTTCCTTGTCCTTGTCTATTTTCCTCCCTCTTTCAAAACTGGTGATTATCATTGTTTCTCTTTAAGATGATTCATCATTCCTTCATTTGTTCCACAACAGAAGATAAAAATTATTTGTGAGATTTTTTTCCACCGACACATTCCGTCCTTACTTTTTTTTCCCTTTCATTCACGAAAGACAAGAAAATTTTAAGAATAGCGGACATTTTCTAAAATTTCTCTTAATAGCCGATGATAAAACTAGAATAGATAAGCTCACACCAACCCCTCAATTTGGGATCTAATTCGAAATTTTCCTTGGAAGTATTAGGAAGGAATATGATAATATAGATTCATTAGAAGAACATGTCCTATCCGTTAGACAATAGAGGCTTATTTTGATTCCAATTTTTTTCTCCCAATCTGTTCTTACATGGACGAGAGAAAAAGTGAGGAATCCTCTTTTGACTTTGATTCTCCCACTCCAGTTGTTTTTGAATCGATCATCAGAAAAGAATTAGGTAAAAAATAAGGATATATTTTGGGAAAATGAAACTTCCATTAGAATTGATATTTTGCCATCACAACCTAAATATACTTAGTAATTTGCATATGACAAAAATTATCTATGCCAGCTTTGTTCAAAGAAAGCCCCATCCTTTTATATATATATATATATATTCCCTGCCCACAGTTTTTTGTTAAGAAGTATTCTCCCATGGTGTAGACCTTCGGAATCTATCACTTGACAAATACTCGATTAAAAACTTTTAGCTTTTATATATTTATATTACATGTATGGAGATAGAGATATAGAATATATAGATATATATAAATTTGGCTTATTATTTGGCTCCAATTTTCTTCTAAGCATTATTATTCAGAACAAATAATGTCGAAACTATTAATCAATGAACACGTAGCTTAGCATTATTATTATAGGTGATTTAGAATTCCAATTTCTATTTGTAATAATAAAGTAGGTAAACTTTTTATTTGATATTTATTTATTAATAAGAAATATAATATTATATTAGAGAATTGTTAGACAGCACATGGTGGATCCTAATTAGAAGATTTCAATAGGAAAGCTAAACCTTTTGCAAACAGGAAATAAGAAGGTAATATTGCAAAATATTTAAAAGGGTAAAATCATTATTTAATATTCATTCATAAATAGGAAATAAAATATTATATTTTAAAATAGTTAGAGGATAAAAAATAAATATTAAGTTATAAAATGCTTATAGGATATGTGATACTGGTTGAAAAATCTTGAGTTTTATATGTTTTTATATAAATGTAATATATGTAGATATAGATATAGATACATAAAAACAACTTATGACAAATTTTAGGAAATATTAGATTTTATAAAAGATATTATATTAAAAGCTTAGAAGGGATAGTATTATAAACTGTTTCTTAACTGTTTTTTTTGCTAATAATCTAGTCACCCTAGCCATGGCAGGGTTAGTAAGATATATTAACATTCATTAATATATCTTACTAATTAAGTTGTGTTAGACAGCTAAGTATGGCAGAGGCATCTTCCTATTTCTTATATTCTTTATTGTAGCCTGTTTTGCTTTCTTGAGGATCTTCTCTTAACTAAAATAAAGAAAACCCTAGAGTGGCGAAAAGGTACTAGGGTCAGTAGCCGTGAGAAAGATGTCACTACTGTTCATAAACAGAAAGGGAGGCTGCCATTTGCCATCTACCATCTTTCTACTACATCCTAATGCCGCTCTCTCCACGCCTCACATCAAAGCCACTACTAAACAAATTCACATATATAATGA
>JAURVB010002791.1:0-20591 GCA_033002965.1 Piper betle | reverse complement strand
AGTCGACTTGACCGATTCAACTATAATCGTCCGGTTAGAAATTACTTTTCAATTAACCGGTTAATTCATACTTAACCAGCTAACGAATTTTTTTCCATGTTCGATCCCTCCGCGGCGAACGTTATTTTTTATTATTATTGTTATATATATATATATATATATATATATATTTCCACGTCTTTACAACCTCATTCTCTTCTTGATCTACATTACCACTTCCTGTGTCTCCTGGATCATTTCTAGCTCAACTACTACTAGTTCCCTGCCATGTAGCCAACATATTGTCACACAATGAACAATATCTTGGCATGTTGAGGAGGTTTATTTCAGATTCATCTCAAATTATCATTTTTAAGGAGATTGCTTTGCAACCGAACTTTTCACATAATGAACAAGCATTGCGCTTTCTGGACTCTCAAAGAAAAGAAGCTTCACAACAAGGTAGTGAAATTGGTTTGAGTATAGTGAGGCCGTAGAGGTATTAAGGAATACACCTGGGAGTTGGAAGGTAATTTGAGGAAGAGTCATCTTGGCTTTTTTGAGGTTTCCGCTTTGGGTTGAGGTATTTTGTTTGTTGCTTGTCAGGGGGTGTGTTTGTGTTTTGAGTGTTGTTTTTGGTTCTTGAAAAATTTTTGAGGACAATTTTTTTTAAGTAGATGAGATTGTAAAATCTATGCCCTTTGGCGTAGGATTTTATTTGTTGTTCAGTTTGATTTGGCCTTTGATTTGATTCAATTTGCTTTTTGGTTCGATTAAGTGTGGCTTGGGTTTTGGCTATCGGTTCTGGGGAGAGTTATTGATTTCTTGTTCCCTAGTTAATATGGTCGTATAATGGTAGTGACAACTAAATTGTAATTAGGGTGAATATGCGAGTTAGTTATTGTAGGATTTTTTAGTTGTTTGTAATTGTGTGAATTGGATTGCCCTTAATGTCTTAGTGAGTGATTATGCATCAGTTACCAGGTTGGTCATGGTTAGGACTAAGTTATTATAAGTACTCAGATTATGTTAGTAACCACATGTATTATCTGATTGCATATGCTTTGTTGTGTTCTTTGTTTGACTGACTGTGATTTTATATAGTTCTTCTTCGCTTTCCTGCATCACATGATTAGAATGGGCCTCAGTATTTAGTTGATGTGTAGGTATTAAGTAGGAGCTCACCACCTAGGTGCGAGAATACACTCCGAACTTCTGCTAGGTCTATTTAGGACTCGTCCTTGATTTATTGTTCTATTCTATCATGATTTATTTTCACTAATTGTAGGATGGGTTAAGTGGTGTTTTATTGGATCCCACTTAACTTGGGCCATTTAGTCGAATAGTTTTCTTGATTAATAACTCTTGAGGATGAGATCCCTCGAGTATGATTTTGAAAACAAGATCCACCACATGTTGCTTTTGGGCCTATTATATGCCCAGGCATATATATATAATTTTATTGAGTTTTCAATGAGATGAGAGATGGTAAAACCAACTCACACGTACCATGAGTGGGTGCACATGATAGTTATAGCGAGCTATGGATTAGTGAGATGGTTATTTGATTTCCGAGGGATCTTGACTACTTTGAATTTGAGTTCCTCACACTCGAAGAACGTGAAGGTTTATGGGTACTATTAAGTATAATTCACGTCCAAACTTGTGGTTCAAAGGGTACTAAAGGCGAGTCTGGTTGTGAGAACTTAGCCTTTGTGCTTAAGGCCATGAGAGTTTTTGAGGAAAGGAGAGGGCCTAGGATATACTGGTAGTCTTGAGGGACCAAAAAATAAAATGAGAAAATGCCAAGAGAGGCATCAGTATACCAGTCAATTTGGATGATATCGGGTCTGTAGCCTAGGGGGCTCCTTAGCGGATACCCTTAGGAGTGTTCACGAGAAGTATATAAAAATATTTTTCTTCATATAAGAGTTAGCTTTCATAGCTAGTTTGATATAGTTATATTTTGGTCCAGTAACACTCGTTACTAGCATGTTTTAATAATATATGTAGGTGATGATTATGAGTTGGATGTGCCAACCTAGACAGAGGAGTAGTGATGTCTCTTGCACACACATGTCAGATGATAGAATGTTTAGCACTTTGTTTACAATTTCATTATATTTAAAATGATGTGATGTGATGTGATGAAATACAATATATGATAATATAAAGTGATATGATAGCTGCTTCAGTAGCAAAATTTCTATTGATGGCATGTTATTATATGTTTTAGTAAATATATTTAGATATTGAATATGTACAACCCAGAATTTTATGTGAAATGTGAATAGAATGCACAGATGAGTTGAGACCCAAGATTTAGAATGATTTATACAACGAATTAGAATTCAGTGTGAATGAAAATGTCTATATATATATATATATATATATATATATATATATATATATATATAGACATGATTTGGATGTATATATATTTGTATATGTTGTTTTGACAAAGTAGCCCCCTCCTTGCACTTTTAGGGAGACTCTGTCAATTTAGTTTCAGGGATTTTTTCAATTTTATTGTAATTGTTGTTGGTGTGTAAATTGGTTTTCAAGTCATCCATATATTAGCATGTGTAGGGTTCTATGCATTCATCCATGGATAGCAATTAATATATTGATCTTAAGATGTTGAGAGTAGGTCCGCACGAGTTGGGTTCAAGTTAGCCAATCTAATCGGGACCCGTGACATTCTGGTTTTGTTCACGAGCTTGAACCAGATTTGGGGTGTTACACTGATAACATCTCTAGCCATCTTCTCTGGTTGTTGTTCAAATCCTTCTGCATGAAGATATATTTCAAACTCTAGTGATCTGTCAAGAGTCTAAAAGATGTTCGATACAAGTAATGCCTCAATATTCTGAGAGCGAATATGACTGCTGACAAGATGTATACGCTATAACTTTATCCTTTTGCATCAAAGCACATCCTAGACCAATGCCTGAGGCATCAGTGTAAACTATGAAATCCTCACGTCCCTTAGGCAATGTGAGGATGGGAGCCGAAGTCAATCTCTCCTTTAGCATCCTAAAACTTTGCTCGCATTTGTCTGCCCATTTGAACCATTACTCCTTCCTAGTAAGCCATGTTAGAGGGGCTAAAATTGAAGAGAAACCCAGAATGAATAGTCTATAGTATCCAACTGGGCCTAGGAAACTCCAAACCTCTATAGGTGTCTTCCGTTGTTCCCACTATACTACTGCTTCTATCTTGGCTAGTTCTACTGAGACACCCGTTGCTGATGATATAGCTGAGAAAGCTCACTTTTGACAGCCAAAAATTAAACTTCAAAAATTTCCCGTACAGTCTATCCTCTCTTAGTGTTTGTAGAACAATCCTTAGATGTTGCTCATGCTCTTCCCTGGACGAAGAGTATACTAGTATCTCGTCTACAAAGACAATCACAAATTGGTCTAAGTATGGATTGAACACTCTGTTTTTCAAGTCCATAAATATTGCCGGAGCATTGGTCAATCCAAAAGACCTAACAAAAAACTTAGTCGCCATATCTGGTCCTAATTGCATAATCTTCAACTTGTAGTATCCTGACCTCAAATCAATCTTCTAGAAGACGAATGTTGAGCTCAAATGATTGAATAGATCATCAATGCGAGGAAGAGGGTATATGTTCTTAATAGTCTCATGGTTTAGCATCCCATAATCGAGGCATAAACACATGCTTTCATCCTTCTTCCTCACAAATAGCACTGGTGCACCCCATGGACAGACACTTAGTTGAATGAATCTTTGATCCAATAGTGTTCGTAACTGATAGTTGTGCTCAAGAGGTGTCATTCTCTACAAAGCTCTTGAGATCGGTGTTGTGCCTGACATCAACTCAATAACAGGGTCTACTTCTCTATTTGGTGGCAATCTAGTAATTTCCACTAGGAATATGTCAGTGAATTCTCCAACCACTAGAATTTGATCAATGCTCAGCTTGTCCCCTGAATCACTCTTCTCAGCCAAAACTAATGCTGCCATTATCAACTCATTGCCTCGATCTAGCTATCTCATTGCATTTTGATAGGATATCTATCCTTGTTCTCTATCTCTACCCTGACCTCGGAAGAAAAAGCGGAGTCTTCCATGACTGAAAGTCATCGTCTTCATTTGGCAATCTATCAACGCTCGATGCTTGGACATCCAGTTCATTCAAAATATCACATCATATTTTTGTAGCATGAACAATATCAAGTTAGCTACAAGTTGTTGCTGTTGAATCTCAGTAGGGACATTACAAACACACTCGCCCATAGCTATCACACTACTGGCAGGAGTGGACACTAATAGTGAATGCCGTAACTCTTCTATCTTACATCCAATTCTACTTGTGTGCACATATGAAATAAATGAGTATGTGCAGCCAGAACCGAATAAAACTTGTGCTGGTACAAAGCCTTCTAAAAGTGTACCTGTCATGACTGTCATTTCCTCAAGTGCCTCTACCACTATGGTTGTGTACATCCTCACTGGCTACTGCTGTGCTGGGGAGGAGGTGCTGGTGGTGGTACTGCTTGATTTTGTTCCCTCTGATTCCGAGTTGTGGGTGCCTATTGTCTACCCCTCTATTGCTGTCTCAGTGACTATTGGTCTCCACCACTCTGGCCATGACGTTGGCCCTATTGGCCTCTTTACTGTTGTAGATGCTGGAGAGCTGGGAGTCCAAGTCTTTGTTGAGGCACTGGAAGTGTCAACTATTGGTTCTTGCCAATTGGACAAGTTGCAGGTTGTGGCTTTATGACGTGGCTGACTGCAACTATAGCATATGTTAGCACCTACTCTACACTTTGCAGCTCATTGTCTTAGTTGATGGCAACTGTAACATGCATTTATGCCTGCTTTGTATTCACCTCTATGATGAATGTTTGCAATTTTGACACAAAGGTGGTATGTTGCCCTAAACTTGTCCATCCATACCCCTCATGGCAAATGGTGCATCTATTTGACGTTTCTGTTATGCTCCCTGCTCTGGCTGATACAACCTTGGATGTTGCTACCTTTGGTCAAAATCTTGGCAAGGTCGAGCAGCTATAACTTGTTCCATCTCACATGCAACTCTCACCACATCCCCAAAGGTGGTAAACTTCTTATCCAGATAGGCCATCTTGATCTCATGATGGAGGCCTACATAAAAATGCTCTATCCACCTTCCTTCGGTGGGAACTAAATTCGGTGCAAATCTTTCTAGACCTCTAAGTCTAGTCTCATATTGCACCACTGTCATGGGCCCTTGCTTCATTGTCTACAATTCTCATTCCTTTCTCTTCCTAACATCTAGCGGAAAATACTTCCCATCAAATTCTGCATTGAATTCTTCCCAAGTGATGTCATGAGATTGTTGGTGGGCAAATGTAGAATTCTGCACTGAATCCCACTATATTCTAGCTTCAGCTTGAAATGCCCCTATAATGATGCATACCTTGTGCTCTAGTAGGCATTTCATACTACCAAACACTCCTATAGCTGATGATATCCAAAGGAATGCCTCTTCTGCATCCAACTTCCCAAAGAATGGTCGTCCACCATTCTTCACGATCATCTCATATAGCCACAATTCCAAATTCCTTACATCAATTGATCAGTTAGATTCTTCTCCTAGCTCATACTGCAAAAATTGTGGTTCAGTACTTGCTAGTACACAGTCAAATCCTACAACTCCACATCCACCTGCATTTAGCTCGCTACCTTTGTGGGTCCACTAACATTTGGGCTCATTTTATCTGAAATGGGGCAAACATAGGAGCCATTGTTGGAGTAGTCCTCTTTTGCAGTTGTGGAGGAGGAGGCAGTAGTGGAGGACCCATGGGAACTGTTGGCTCTCCTAGTGCCTCATCATCCATTGTTGTTCTCTTCTTAGTTCTGGCTATTAAGAGGGTTGTTTGAGCTCTCTATTGAATTCCTCTTTCTTTTGCTGCATCTAAATCTGGGCATTAGCCAATCAGGCAATCTCTACATCCCTCTCCTGTCGACTACTACTAGTGCGGTGACTGTTGTGATGATGACTCTTACTATGTCGACTAACTAAAATTGGTACATTGATCTCTCGTGGTGGCATGGAAGTCCTCAATCAACTAGATGTTGTGCGACTGTGACCAGGGCTAAGACTATCCCATCTGAGCAATGAAGGGGATGGGGCCCTAATTAGTGCCCTACAAGTCTGTATCACCATCCTATCGGTAATCCCTCCTCTAACTTGAACAACCTATCATACTACTGATTGGTAAGAAAATCTGCAGACAAAATCAATAAGACAGAGATATACTTGTCAACACAACTAAGAGTAGCTTTTGCACACATGTAATCTGCACTACATCTACCATTTTAATCAACCAAGGATTAGCTTTTGATACCAAGACTATAACACCCTGTTTCGGTTCACCCATGAATCCAAACTATAAATGCTATCGGCTACCGAACCTGTCGCTAATCAACTTGATTCGATTAAGCCAACCCGGATCTAACCTCGGCATCTCAAGATGGTGATGCATCCATTCAATGCACGGATGACATGCTTAGGTTCTATCATGGTTCTACATGCATGTTATGATATGCAATCAGGTTTAAAACAAAACAAACACGTTAAAAGTTCAAAGAAAATAATTATTTTTCAAACAAAACAGACAGAGTCTCCCACTAAAAGTGTAATAGGGACCACCCTGTTAACAATAAGCAATATATATATGTACAATTAACAATGAAAAATATGTGAAAAACATGAAGTTTTCTCTTAACATTTCAATTATCATCACTTTCTTCATCTTGAATTGGGTCTCGGCCGGTTAGCTTATTCTGTTAATTTTAAATTATAACAATATGATACACAAAGATAATTTCATTCAATTAGACATTAAGTCATTCATCTACCACCATTTACAGTAACTTATCACATTGCGTTCTCATTCAACCTCGGTAGGTACATTGTGTGCAAGTTGCATTGCTTCTTCTCTACAGTCCTGACAATGCTCTATTCTCTAGTAGTTGAAAAATTATAACAATATGATACACAAAGATAATTTCATTCAATCAGACATTAAGGCATTCATCTACCACCATTTACAGTAACTTATCACATTGCCTTCTTCATTCAACCTCGGTAGTTGAAAAATATCAGTAACGAGTGTTACTGGTCTAGAAATAACAAATAAACAAACTATTAATAGAAATCGTTCTTATACTCTCATACAAACTCTCACATCTCATTGGAAAACTCTAGAAAACTACATGTACATAAGCTTGAGTAGGGATTGTACTATAATAGGCCCAAAGGCATCATGATCTATTCTGAGTTTTCAAATACAAACTCGAGGGATCTCATCATCAATGGTTATTAATCCGGGAATTCGTATGACTAAAAGGCCCTTGTGGAGTTGGATGCAATAAATTCACTACTTGACATGTCCACTTACCTATTAAAACAAATCACGATTGAGTAAAAGAGTCAAACCAAAAGCGGGTCCTAAATGGACTTGGTAGAAGTTCCAATCGTGTCCACGTGCCTAGGCAGCTAGCTCCTACTCCATACCAACACATGAAAGCTAAAAGCTAATGTCCGCTATGATGCATTCACACATCCTATATCACATGCACATCGATGCACTCATCAAATAAAATCAGACACATCAATCTATATCTGATTTTTTGGTCTACATTGCATTTGATTAACAATAATGCTTAATTTATTTAATTAGTTCCTTAGTATTATTTTAATACAATTCAAATCACATAATCCATTTTCATTTATAGTAAAAATATTTATCACATTGTTCACTCAAATCCTAGCACGGTGTGCTAATAATTATCACTTTTAATGTGAGATCCCTCAACTTAGTCCCACATCTAATACCTATTAGGAGAAGATCCTGTTTATAAGTGGGAATGGACTATAGATCTTTAACTTCCGGGGTACCCATTTTAAAGAAATGACTTAGCCTATTACGTTGCACTTTGGGCTGGGTCGTTACAAATGGTATCAGAGCCGACCTGGTTCCGTATTAGATGGTGGGATGGACTAGGGACGTTGGCTAGGTTGCCGGTCACGGGCCAAAAAGGTCATGGGCTGGGGTTAGCAACGGGCCAAGACTAGAAACGTTGGCTAGGCTGCCGGTCACGGGCTAGAAAGGACGTGGGCTGGGGCTAGCAACGGGCCAAGAATAGGCATTTCGGGACGAAATTTCCTAAGGTGGGTGGATTGTGAGATCCCTCAACTTAGTCCCACATCTAATACCTACTGGGAGAAGATCCTGTTTATAAGTGGGAATGGACTATAGATCTTTAACTTCCGGGGTACCCATTTTAAAGAAATGACTTGGCCCATTACGTTGCACTTTGGGCTGGGTCGTTACAAATGGTATCAGAGCCGACCTGGTTCCGTGTTAGATGGTAGGCTGGATTAGGAACGTTGGCTAGGCTGCTGGTCACGGGCCAGAAAGGTCGTGGGCTAGGGCTAGCAACAGGCCAAGTATAGGCATTTCGGGGACGAAATTTCCTAAGGTGGGTGGATTGTGAGATCCCTCAACTTAGTCCCACATCTAATACCTATTAGGAGAAGATCCTGTTTATAAGTGGGAATGGACTATAGATCTTTAACTTCGGGGTACCCATTTTAAAGAAATGACTTAGCCCATTACGTTGCACTTTGGGCTGGGTCGTTACAAATGGTATCAGAGCCGACCTGGTTCCGTGTTAGATGGTGGGCTGGATTAGAAACGTTGGCTAGGCTGCCGGTCACGGGCCAGAAAGGTCGTGGGCTGGGGCTAGCAACGGGCCAAAAATAGGCATTTCGGGGACGAAATTCCCTAAGGTGGGTGGATTGTGAGATCCATCAACTTAGTCCCACATCTAATACCTACTGGGAGAAGATCTTGTTTATAAGTGGGAATGGACTAGAGATCTTTAACTTCGGGGTACCCATTTTAAAGAAATGACTTAGCCCCATTACGTTGCACTTTGGGCTGGGTCGTTACATTTAAGTAAATAGTTCAAAGTTAATTATATCTAGCGTCGTTGGCAATCAATGATGACTAGAGTTTGTCGTATGGTATGAGACTCAAATTTGGCACCATATGGTATTCAAGGTTTGATTGGGTTTTGCTCGACAAATTCGGCGAACATTTGGCGATTTCTGGAAAATTTCAGCTAATCCAGTTTTCTAACAGTTTTTCAGCGGCTTTCTGGATCTTTTTCGACGACTTCTCCAGCAAGGCGATTGGGGCTATGGATCAGAACCGGCTTGGCAAGCTTGACCAGAATGTGGTGGTGTTGAGGGCTGCAAAGGTGGCAATGATTGTTGGTGGTGATGATGAGTTGGCTAGGGGTCAGTCCTTTGTCCGATTGGCCCTTTGACGGCCTCAGCGGCATCCCTAGTTGTGGAGGAAATGGTCTGGGTCAAAGGGGAGGGTGTCAGGAGCATGGCTGCTGCAGAGTGGTGCGGTTGGCGGCGAATGGGTGACAAAACACGCGGTGTGGCGTTGCGGCATCATGGAGGCTGGGCGGCGGTCGGGAAGGCTGGGGATGGCACGGCGACGGCTCGGCAGTGGTCAGCGGTGTCGATTGGCTGCGGTGTGGCAGTCGGAGGGGCGTCAACAGCAAGAAGGAGCAGCACATGGTGAGGGAGGGAGAATGGTCGGGGAGGGCTTCGAGGTAATTTCGTAGTTAAAAGTTACTCAGATCCTGAATTGAGTTAAAAATAATAACTAACTCGTAATAAATTTTACAAAAATTCAGAAAAATATGTAAAAATCTCATAAAATATAATACACACCATAACATCCAAATGACATGTTCTATAGCTATTAACCCTCCAAACTGTTATGTAACACGTCCTAATGCATTATTCGGCTTAAAAATCATTCTACGATCAAATATATAAAAAATAACTGCATACTATTATTTACTCTAATAACTCATTTCTCATTATTTGTATAACGTTATCATCATATACTCGGTTACACTTGACCCTCATCAGTCATAACGCACGGTTAACCTCAACCCAGCACACAGGTTATGAAACTAACTTGATTCGAATCGACTAGTTCGATAATGTAAAACTCTGACTCGAGTCACAAGTTTTATAGCTTGTGCCACCTCTTTTTCCTTTGGTTTGTTGGATCGTTCCTCAGTATGAACACTACTTCCTTCTTGTACCAGTGAATCATTTGTCTTTCTCATTGCTTTACCTCTAGTTCTTTTCCTTGTAGGCAGCTTAATGTTTGACTCTTGAACATTCTTCTCCCCCTTCTTTACTTCAGACCTTAGTTCGTCCTGAATGTTAACTAGTTTTGGCTTTTTGTGAGATTTCTTTTCTGGGTGCGGTGTGGCATCACTTTCCTTCATTTTTTTCTTCACAATTTTCCTTTCGCTGAGAGGTACATGTTCCTCTTCATTACCCTCACTTGCTACCTTTTGTGTTTTGTTCACATTGTCATCTTGTTCTTTTTTCTTGTACATTTTTTCAACTGCTATCATAACTTTCAACTTTTCCTTTGGCTTTGTGGGAGTCCATATGAAGAATGAGGCGATGGCTGGTCGATTTGCTGCTTTCTCCTTGCGTAATGGTGGCAAACTTGGCTCTTCTTCCACCTCATCTTGGATGATTGGCAATGATATAGTTCTCTTCTTTGATTCCTTCTGTGTGATTTATTCTTGCTTTTTCAATATTCTCCAATGAAACTGTCTCAATCCAAAGTTCTGAGGTTTGGGCTTCACTTGGCATTGATGAATTTGGTTCTTCTATGTGCACAATCTTCGATGGTGAAGCATCCCCCTTCTTCCTCACGTTCTTGTATAACATTTTCTATCTAAGAAAACTTGTGCATTAAAAAAACTTCACCTTTTAACACAAAACATCAAAAGAAGTGTATTTGTTGAAAACAAAGCAAACACATAGACATATATACATTAAGATTCATAAATTTACAACCTTTCTTATCGTACTCAAACAAAGATGAATTGGCAAACAAATTCTCTATTATTGTCCATTAAATATTAAATAGTAAACAAATGAAATCGCTTAGTGTAAAACCTGCAACCCAAGTCAAGGTTATATAGTTGGAACTAGTTGGTTCGACCGTTATTTTTAGTTGAGTCAACTTTTAAAACATGTGTATTGAGCTGAGACCAATCATGTGTTATGAGCCATGAGAGTCATGTGTACCCAAATATATGATGATAACGCCAGTAATACATGAGCATATTGACTTATCAGAGCATATAAGAGTTTGCCCAGTTTTTTTTATATACTTGTGAGATCCCTCAACTTAGTCCAACATCTAATACCTACTGGGAGAAGATCCTGTTTATAAGTGAGAATGAATTAGAGATCTTTAACTTTCGGGGTACCCATTTAAAGAAATGACTTAGCCCATTACGTTACACTTTGGGCTGGGTCATTACAAATGGTATTAGAGCCGACCTGGTTCCGTGTTAGATGGTGGGCTGGATTAGAAACGTTGGCTAGGCTGCCGGTCATGGGCCAGAAAGGTCGTGGGCTGGGGCTAGCAACGGGCCAAAAATAGGCATTTCGGGGACGAAATTCCCTAAGGTGGGTGGATTGTGAGATCCCTCAACTTAGTCCCACATCTAATACCTACTGGAAGAAGATCCTGTTTATAAGTGGGAATGGACTATAGATCTTTAATTTTCGGGGTACCCATTTTAAAGAAATGACTTAGTCCATTACGTTGCACTTTGAGCCGGGTCGTTACAAATGGTATCAGAGCTGACCTGGTTCCGTGTTAGATGGTGGGCTGGATTAGAAATGTTGGCTAGGCTGCCGGTCACGGGCCAGAAAGGTCATGGGCTGGGGCTAGCAACGGGCCAAGAATAGGCATTTCGGGGACGAAATTCCCTAAGGTGAGTGGATTGTGAGATCCCTCAACTTAGTCCAACATCTAATACCTACTGGGAGAAGATCCTGTTTATAAGTGAGAATGAACTATAGATCTTTAACTTTCGGGGTACCCATTTTAAAGAAATGACTTAGCCCCATTACGTTGCACTTTGGGCTGGGTCGTTACAAATGGTATCAGAGCCGACCTGGTTCCGTGTTAGATGGTGGGCTGGATTAGAAATGTTGGCTAGGCTGCCGGTCACGGGCCAGAAAGGTCGTGGGCTGGGGCTAGCAACGGGCTAAGAATAGGCATTTCGGGGACGAAATTCCCTAAGGTGGGTGGATTGTGAGATCCCTCAACTTAGTCCCACATCTAATACCTACTGGGAGAAGATCCTGTTTATAAGTGGGAATGGAGTATAGATCTTTAACTTTCGGGGTACCCAATTTAAAGAAATGACTTAGCCCATTACGTTGCACTTTGGGCTGGGTCGTTACAATACTAGACCTTAGAATTAAAATTAATCTGTTTATCACGTTAGGATGCGTTATTTATTATTTGTGGGTGGGTTAATAGGCATAGAATATGTAACGACCCGCCCATTCCAAGCCACGAGCCAAGTGTTACTATATGAAACTAAGTGTCTCATAAATTAATTTTCTATTAATTTTCAAGATTTTAAATAAATCCATAACAATAAATTTAATATACAAATGCTCGGAATAATCTAAGCCCCATGAACCGAACCAAAATCCCACTGCCATGCAAACAATCTCGAGAAAAGAATAGTCCAATAATAGAGTCCTCCAGCTGTCCCAACTCTACCCATCCTTCCATGCTCATACATGCGGAGGCAATTCCGCATTAGTGATAAAAACACTAAGTTGTATAATTACAAGAAATAATTAATATATTCCACAACCATCTGAATTACATCTTTTAGTGATTATGAGCCTATGCTGAGCTCTTAATATACTGGGAGGGTGGCCGCCCATCCAGCTACAATCCCATGTATGCGCACACACGCAACATGGCCCTTGGCCTGTAGTTACCGATATTTGCCATTGACTCACCCTCTCGGTATCACAAGTGCATAATGAGCCATCTTGCGCCACTGCGCCCTGTCACCCCTTTCGGCATGGGGGTAGGTATTTAATCTTTCAAGAATTTTAGGGGATGCTGCCCTATGTCGGACTGAGTCAATTCATTGACCCAGTTGCGCTCAGCGCATGGTGGTCAAATGTGAGCTCATGTTGACCAAGACCCCCACATAGTAATTTTATGTAGAAGATTATGTGTGGAATTCAAGAACTCACTACATTAAATTTTATAAATATGTGTGGAATTCAAAAATCATTTGTGTGATAATGTAAAGTCAAAAAGTAATTATTAAGTTAATATGAATGAATGTTAAATCCTAAAAATATTATAAATATCATTATACCGATACGCTAAAGGTCAAAATTGATAATTTATAATGTTAAATTTTTTCAAGAATTAATTTAATTAAATAATATTTACGATTTGTTCTAAGATTTACAAAACCCTAAATAAAATAACATAATTATTTTTTTAGGGTTTTACAATCTCTCCAGCTTGGGAATTTTTCTCCTCGAAAAATATAATAAGGAGAAAAATCAGGGTTTTATAGAATATGTCATTTTATGTTTATGGGGTGTAGTTTATTTTATAATATTTTATGATATTTATTTAATATTCTCTAAAATTTATTTATTATTTTTGATTCTCATATGGGACGTGTTATGTTTAATTTATGAAACTGCCATTGCCTTATATTTCTCCCCGATTGTTTCTCCTCAATCACTTCATTACCTCCACCCTACACCACAACCGCCCCCTGTTTTTGCCTCGCCACCACTGAATGCGTCGCTGCTGGTCGTCATCGACTTCACCACCACCCTCCCTCGTCTCTCTCCCTCTCTTGACTGCCAAATCCACTCGCGCCACTGCCCCTTCCTGCTTGTTTTTGGGCACCACGAATTCATCGCTGCTAACCAATCCTCGGCCTCCCTCCTCATCACCCTCCTCTTGACTGCCAAATCCACTCGCGCCACTGCCCCTTCCTGCTTGTTTTTGGGCACCACGAATTCATCGCTGCTAACCAATACTCGGCCTCCCTCCTCATCGCCGTTGACCTTGGCCAACCCGATTCCGTGTTGGTGAACAACCCAAAGATGCCTTTGTTGGTTCAGTAGGAGTTCTTCCCCTGTTTTGGGCTCAGCCGCTGCCAGCGACCCATTGTCACCTCTGGCTAGTCATTGGCCAATTGAGATGAGCTCTCCATTCCGTACCCTGATTGAGGTGTAAAACTCCAACTTCAGGTTACGGTTTTACCCGATTGTAGATTTTTTCGGTTTGGGTCAATATCGAGTTAGTTCGAATGAACTCGAGCCAGACTAGTTTTCATACTATGAGTATGGGCCCAGATGGCCATATGAGCATGTTATAATGGCTGATTAAGCCCGACATGCGGATGATAGTTTCAGTTGTGATATAGCAGAACATAAGTTAACAGTATATGTGCGATGACTCATATAGCAGAACATAAGTTAACAGTATGGGCCGTTGCAGTATTTAGTATTGGTTTGGGATTTTTAAGGTATCTCATTTGCATGCATCATATGGATTTTGAACTATCGGATTGCCCCTGTGGGCCTAGCTTGATTGAGTAGTAGTTTTTCATCTGATTGAGTTTAGGGTTATAGGTCTATTTAGCCTTCTTGCCTTGATTCTTGCATATGGAGTCACTTTTAGGTCTCGAGTCAGTTTTGATTTTTGGACAGTCTCGATCCGAGCTTTCCGTCTATATGTATATTGCATGTACCCATAGGTCGGTCCCACTAGAGGGTGAGTTGTCAGACGCTAAGATAATGCAACGTGGCAAGATCTGAGCCGTACACGTCAGCCCTAGCTTTACCATGTTATTTATCATACATTTCCGATGATTTCATAGTTACACCCCTAGCGTTGCCGTCACTTTGGCTCACCACCGGCGAGTCTCCGCCTCATCCCCAGCCACAGGACCCGCACCCCCATGACCGCATTGCGATTGGCTTTTTATTTGTATCACTCATGACCACCGCTACCACCGCCACCACCTTTCAGGCTATTTTCCGGTGCCGGCGAGCCACCTCCGACCGATCCAACCACCCACATAGCTTCACATTGCCGAGATCTCCATTTTGAGACTACCCACAACGACCACCATAACCACAATTGTAGCCGGTGACGTCACTGCACCTGTCGGCGATATCGCCCTCTTTCAGGCCAGCCACTGGCTGGACTCCGCCGATCGCCACCAACATCATGGTCATCATCACACGAGCTGTCGATCTCGACCAGAAGTGACCCCAGCAGCCCCGCCATAGGCTTTTTTCGGCAATAGACACCGCCGCCACTAGTTCGGCCTGTTTACTCGCTGCCCATGTTCGCATCTGCCTGGCCGTGCTCGAGTTCATGTCCATCATGTCTGCCTAGTTAATCCGGCCCATTTTCTAGTTAATCTAGACCGAGCTGGTTTAGTTTGATTTGGCCTCGTTAAGCTCAGTTTGGTATGGTTCAGCTCATTTTCGGACCGTGTATTAGTTTAGATGCATATTCACATGATTTAGCATGTTTGGATGTTATGATTATTTTTCGTTAGTTATTATTTATTTATTTATTTATTATTGTTCATTTTTTATTATTTGTATTTATTGATTATAATGCAATATTATATTATTACTAATTATTATTAATGATATATTTACTTATTAATATGTGTGTGTGTATGTGTGTGTGTATGTGTATATATATATATATCTATTATCTATTTGTTTGTTGTGTGTATGTTATTATTTATTTCAATTTAATTATGTATTATTGTATTGTATAACTATGATATTATTAATATTTATAATTAATGAGTATTAACTATTTATTTAATTATTTATTGAATTATTATTTACTTATTTACTTGTTTACTAACACGAGTATACGTTGATATTTATCGTGTTGATATTTGTTTATTCACGTCTATTTATATAGTACAATTATATTATTATTTTATGATTAGAGTATTATTTATGTTCATGTATTTATTATTTATCTAATTATCAATGAGTAGATTTATTTCTATATTTATTTATTATTT
Source organism: Piper betle (assembly GCA_033002965.1). Classification (NCBI taxonomy): domain Eukaryota; kingdom Viridiplantae; phylum Streptophyta; class Magnoliopsida; order Piperales; family Piperaceae; genus Piper; species Piper betle. The sequence goes on along the minus strand of JAURVB010002791.1, from coordinate 4,619 downwards.
ATTATCATTTGTTAATATTATGTCTTGATTTCTTTGCCACATGTTTAGTTGTAGGTTTATAGCATTGTTTCTTTATTAGGATGTATTGATGATATGAGTACACACCACGATTATGCATTATATAGGGACAATGGTATTTTATTTAGTAGTGGGTTTCAATGTAGGTTACGAAGACCAAGCTCGTCGTATATGTGTTGATGTGCTTGGAGCTTGGACCACAGGTTCGTAAGACTCTCTCTGCTTGAACTCCTTGCGTGTTGAGTTTAATCGTGTTTTAGACGTAGGATGGCATCAGCAGCATTTTATCGAATCCCTCCGATGTCAGGCCATTTATCTAGGTTTTCTACACATGTTTAATAAACTACGAGGATGAGATCCCTTCTTGGTTTTCGAACTAAAGCTCTAGAAATGTATGTACAAGGTTCTTCCCTAAACCTATTATATAAGTATGCGCATCTTTACAGACTTCATGAATAAGAGAATGAGTGGTACAAAGATATGTATGGACCGTACTAGTACTCCTTCAAACCCGGACGTAGTGCGGTGTATGATGGTACTACGTAATACAACACATTTACTAAATTTGTGGCAGTTACTTAATTGTTCCTTCTGCCACTCGAGTACTGTAGCGGGTGTAATATAGAGGATGTGAGGGCATAAGAATTGTATGTATGAATATGAAAATTTATCCGTGCATGCGAACCAGCACTTGTTTAAGTATGTATGCTTACCGCCTAGTGTGAGGCAAATCTGAAATTTCATAAGTTTTCATAGGTAATGGAATAGCCATTTGCCAGTTTGTACTAGTTATTATTTTTCGTACCATTAACATTTGTTACTGACGTTGTTCATATAATATATGTAGGTCTTGTCAATCTTGAGTCGACCTTGGTGGAAGGATAGATAAACTCTACACACACTTGAGCTCAATGTAGTTATTTTCTTTCTTACTTTTATTTATATTTGATGTGTTTTCATGAATATTTAATCATGTCTTCCACTCTCATGACACTAAGAAGGTTGTTTTGATCTATTTTATCGATCAAGTCTTTCCGACAAACAACATTAAACATGACTTGACTCGATTGTAACATTTTTGATTCGGTTCTAAGGTGAACCGAAATTGGGGTGTTATAGTTTGGTATCAGAGCAATGTCTTGGTCGATTGAAATGGAAGATTTTTATTTTGAGCCAAGTGTGTGGAGTTGTCCGTAGTGAAGCCGATAGATATTTCCTTTTGTCTTTTCTTAGGATTTCAGATTGTGTGTTCAGTCAGACGTGAGTGGTGCATGTTTAAGTGTTAACGGTTTGAGAAGTTATGAGTTGGATATGAGATCATGATTTTAGTAGATACTAACATAGATCTCATTTGAATGTCATGATAAGCTCAGAGACACAACTTTCTTTTTATTGTGCGAGATATTCAGATGACGTAAGAGTGTCCACATGTTCATGTAGCTATAGTCGAGACGAATAGTGCCTAGGATTATTTGGAGCACCGGAGACATTGAAGTACTTGTGCTTCTTTTGTATGTCTCCACATCAGTCCTTCCTTGGGACATAGTGTACATTGTGAGACGAAGTTATAAGAAATGACATATACATGGAGTTTAAAGTATGGAAATACTGACAAAGTTAGGCGAGATTGGATCCATCCATTAGGCAGTTTGAGGTCACTTAGAGAACATGGACCTTGGCAAATCTTGGGTGAAGGATGTGGCTATAGACAGTGGAGCCACTGAAGTAGTTGGAGCACAGATGAGAGTTTGGATAAATGACTTGAGATGGACCACTTCCAGGAGATAGCAGTGGATGAGGTGAGTAGCGAGGTGGATCTATAGTCCCATGGACACTTCACCGCCTCCCCCTCTTCGACTTATGTATGTCTGCTCCAAAAGTATTGTTGGTCACTCTTCAATAGACAGGTTGGAAAACACCAAGAATGAGCAAGATTACATTTGAACATGGATTTTGACGATTGACAAGATTTCATTCAAACTTCCAAGGCCAGATCTGTGATTGTTATTGAGAACCAATTAGCGCTTATGCGAACAGTTACTCAAGATTCCAGGAGACCAGTGTGGGATCAACATTATTTTTCCATTGTACATATGAGCACTATGATCCAGACCCCTCCGGATCAAATACGCATGGTTGGATAACCTGAGCCAAGTTGATAGTAGCTACCTCTGGGGAGACAGACACATGGAGATAAACATGCCAGTGATGGGTTCATGACGTACATGATCAAGATCAGGCTTCAACACCTGGATAGCATAACCGTCGTCCGAATAGCGCAACCGTCGTTCGAGTTGTACAACCATCATCCCAGTAGCACAACCATTATTTGTGATGCCCAACCACCATTAGTGTTGCCTAATCACCGACCGACATGCATTACCACCGACCGAATGCACACTACTACCATTCGCGATGCACTACCGCCAATTGCATGGACAAGTTATTGAGGAAGTAAGGGCCACAGGAGGACAACTACTTGAAGATGTTTGTTTGAATAATTTCAATGACGTACAAGGATACACAGTCAAAACAAGTAACATAATGATAAATTCGAGTATTGTCCCACAGAGAGATGAATTTCCTTAAATTAATTAAAGAAAATAAATTGAAGAACAAACCAAAGACAATTGACTTGACTAAATCTAACTAATAACTTTAAATTAAAGGAAAACTTACAATGATAAAACTCGTCCTAGAGTCAAATTTCCCTTAACATGAATTTAATATTCATCACATCTTAATCTTATCTCTTATTCTCTCGAATTGCTGATCTAGGAGAATTATATAACATGGTGGCTCCCGCTCTATCATGCATCTATTATTTCACCTCAATTTCTACCTCTCGGTAATAATTGATTAATCAACAAAATAATGCATTAAGATTTGCCTTACAATCACATACGGTGTTGTGTATCTCCCGACCACAACAACAAACAAGTCAAAAGACTTATTGTATGATGAATTATCAACGAATAATCTAGCTGATTTCTCCTGAAATCTAATTAAACCTCATGATCTAAGTAATAGGTGATCAGCCTACTCTTAGCATTAAGAACATGATAATTCAAGCAATCAAATTGAATAAAAGAATAAGAGGTTGAAATGAATTCAATTAAATTATGTTAAGTTCCATTCATCTCTAGAATAAAATAAAATATTACTCCATAATAAAAATAGAAAACATTATAAAGAACAAACTACTTTTCATTATGAAAAGAAAAAGAATTATAAAAACTATACTATTTCTAAGCCAAGAGTTGAGATATCTCAACCAACAAATGACCACCCCTTTATATAGGAGATTAGATGACCATAAGATACATGAATTCAGGGAAGATGTTCATAAATCAATGTATTCTAATTGATTATGATGCCCATTCAAATTTCCAACTCCTCGACGTACTCAAATGTAGCCAAAGCAATGTACACATCCATCCTCATCGAGCTTTGGAGCTCCATTCCCCATTACCAATCCCGGTAACCTCTGCACCATGTTCTGAACCACAGAACTGGTATTTTCCGAAGCCTGCGCTAGTCCCTGTATGGCCGTCAAAATTTGGCCTAACACACTCTCCAGGTTTGTGTCCGACTGCGCAGCTTGGCTCGACTTCCTTCGGGTGCCTGCCATCTAAAATTTATTCCGTTATGGTTCATAAAAATTTTTTTCAATGATTACTTAGGTTTATTAGGGAGTCCACTAATTCCCTAATGACATACCCTATTGGAGAAAAATAAATATTGGACTCTTCAACAAGGTACTTGAGTCATAAGATGTGAGCTTTTGGGAAACCGTGCTCTAATACCACCTGTAACGACCTGCCATTTTTCACGATATTGTGGGCCTAACTGGCTAGGTGTTACTCAAAATTAAAGTAATTATGTCAAACATTTTTATAAATAATAACATATATAAAGATCCCACAGTCTTGGACCGTTTCCCAGCAGCCACACTTATTTCTCAATTAAATAAAAAAAGGAGTCCTCATATTTATTTTGCTCCATACTCTGGATGTCAATCACCTAATCTCGTATCTGCACACCTGCGGAGGCAATTCCGCGTTAGTGATTACAACACTAAGTAGTATAATAGATAAAACAAAACAAGTACATTCCACTATTTCCTTATGTTTATTTTAATATGCGGTGGAGCGATTCCGCTATACTCCAAAACAATGCGGAGGAGGTATCCGCTGTGATCCGCACACCCCGGCCGTAGCCTTTTTGTGGGGAGGCTACCACTACCGTCTCCAGTGCCAGTGCCTCGCACACCCCGGCCGTAGCCTTTTTGTGGGGTAGCTATCACTGCACTCGGGTGATTGCTATGCCCCGTTTGTGGGGAAGCTCTCACTACCAATTCTAGTGCCAGTGCCTCGCACACCCCGGCCGTAGCCTTTTTATGGGGAGGCTATCACTGCACTCCAGTGCCAATGCCTTGCACACCCTGGCCGTAGCCTTTTTGTGGGGCGGCTATCACTGCACTCAGGTGATTGCTATGCCCCGTTTGTGGGGAAGCTCTCACTGCCAACTCTAGTGCCAGTGCCTCACACACCCCGGCCGTAGCCTTTTATGGGGCGGCTATCACTGCACCCAGTGCCAGT